>JAOXYD010198092.1:0-22696 GCA_028565735.1 Pinacopodium congolense | reverse complement strand
TCCTATAAACTTCCTTGTGGGATCGATACTCGGAGTCTTAAATATACTCCACTTTATTACTTGATTCGACCGGTACACTTGCCGAATGTTAGTCTCAAATTAAATGGTTAAATTGTGCATAAAAGATAGATTAATTTGAGCTAATTTTATATGTGACCAACTGCAATCAATTCGATTAAGGAGTCTCGGCTTTTAATAGAAATTTATGAACATTACATATGAATACTTATACTATTTGAATAAGTGAACTAGTTTTAATAGAGGTTTTCTATGTAATTTCTATTGTAAGTTTTACTCAATTCATTTTTAGTTATTTAAGAGGTTCACTCATGCGTACTTAGATTCATGATTTAGAAAATGCATATAAGAGCATAATCAAGAGTATGTATATGTTTTGATTTGAGTGTATGTGAAAAGTCCTATGAAAAATCCTCTTAATGAGTGATTTTGTTGAATAAGAATGCATCAATTTAAAAGATTAAAAAATTGGTATTAATTGGAAAATTAAGTATTTTGACTATGTTTAGGATGGGCTACCTTGGCTTAACGTTGTCTTTTTTTTGGTTATGATGTTTGTTGGATCAGTTTAGTTGTTACTAACTAAAGTGGTGTAGTCGACCAAATAGTAATCGGTTGACCAAATATCAAAACTTGGCTGATCAAAGTTCAATAGGTTGACCGAATGCTAAGAAATCAAGCGTAAGATTAGGAACGATCAGATTAGATAACGGTAAAATAATTTTAATGATTATAACATTGTAGATTCGTTACCATCGACTAATTAACTAGATTAAGAGTATTAATAGAGGGGTTGGCAGGTGGTTTATATATGATTAAGCATTATAAACATTATTTCTATCATCCTTGAGCATTTTAGTGTGCCTGCGTGATTTTTGTGAAGCTAGTGTGCATTCATTTTTTTTATTGTGAGAGCCTATTTTGTATTAAAGAGATCTTGAGCAAAACATTTTTAAGTATTGTTTTTTGTGAGGTATTCTTGAGTCTTAAAAAAAGAATGAGAGAAGGTTATCCTTGAGCCATAAAGGGGGCTTGTAATTCTGAAAGTTGTAATCCTTGATTGCTTGACTACAATTATCTCAATAGGTTATATTAGGAACTAGACATAGGGTAAGTGAACCGTTATAAACTAGTATAAATCGGTGATGTATTTTTTCTTTATAGTTGTTTAATTTAATGCACTTACTTGTGTTATCTATTTAATTTGATATCATTATTTAATCTTCTGAATTTTATCAAACTTGTTTGTGCATCCTAAGAGAAATTTTAATAACCTAATTCAACTCCCTTCTTAAGTACCATAGAGGCCTAACATAGGTATATATAGTATGTATGATAATAGAATATGAAACATGGAACAACTAAAACAATAATTTTAGCTTATCTCAATAACTAGTGATTATCCTTACCTAGATTATCTTAACAACTAGTATTTATCCTTATCACCCTCCTAATTAACTTGTCATAAAATACCTAGAACCATGTTTTAGACAAAGGTTTAGTAAGGCAATCAATGAGTTGATCTTTAGTTAAAATTTACCAAGCAGAAAGACCTGTGTTGCTCACTTTTCTCTTATAAAGTGGAAATCAATTTCAGGGTGTTTAGATCATGAATGTAAGATAGGAGTGGTGGTTAAATATATCGCACTTAGGTTATCACAGCATAGCGTTGGACTAGATGTTAGAAGTTCGAGGTCACACATTAAAGGTCCAAGCCATTGCAATTCTTGAACTGTATGAGCTATAGCCCTATACTCTACCTTTGTTGAGGACTTAGAGACTGTACATTGCTTCTTTTAACCCCATAGAATTAGATTGTAGCCAAGAAAAATGACAAGCCCAATAGTAGATTGTTAATCATTTATATCGTTGTCCCAGTCAGTGTCGCTATATGCAGAAATATAGGTGTGAGCAAGGTATTAAATTTTGTACGGCGGGTATCAACAGAAATCGATACGAAATTTAAGGGTACCGTACCAAATTTAAACACGGTCGGTATTGGAAATATCGACTAGTATCAGGAAAAAAATAAAATTAATTTTTTTAAAAGGAAAATTTTGTATTTTTTCCTTTGGGAACTAATTTATAATTTTAAAAAATTATCTGAAATGGTACTAGTATTAATCGATATCGGTACAATACCATTTTAGAGGCAAATTCGATACCGATACCGGTATGATATTTAATACATTGGGTGTAACTTGATTTTTGAATAAGTAACCCATGCAGACATGTATCTTGTAAATAGCATAATCTTCATTTGACAGCAGTCCAATACTTTGTTATTAGAGCATACATGAATTGAGATACTTTATTTAAAGCAAAATAGATACTTTATTTAATGCAAAATAGATATTCGCACATGTTATACAAAAATATTGGAAGTTGCCAACTACTTGTGTGTATAAGATAAGGTTTGAACGTGTTTCACTATAAAGGGGCAAATTAATTTATGGGAAAATTGGTGTAGAAATTAAATTTTCTTCCTCTATGTGTGACTTAGCTAGTAATTCTTGGATATAGTTCATCTAAGACAAATAAATAGTGTCTAGTGACTAAGGAACTCTAACACCAAGAAAGTAATGAAAGTTGACAAGATCTTTCATATCAAATTTTATTTGTAATTGGCGGATGACTTGATGAATAATGGTGGAGTTTGGACCCATTAACAATATGTCATCCATATAAATTACGTAATACAACTGCATGCCATTAGAGTACTAAATGAAGAAGGAACCATTAGTCTAACTATTAAAGAAACCTAACAATGAGTGAGGCATTTAAACTATTGTTTAGGTGTATGTTTTAAACTATATATCGATTTTGTCAGCTTAAAGACATAATCTAGAAATTTTGGGTCTTTGAATCCTAGTGGTTGAGTCATGTAAATATCTTCATCAAGAAATCCACAAAGGAATGCGTTTGAAACATGTAGTAGTTTGACAATTCAACCATTTCTAGTTGTCTGAGATAAAAATAGATCAATCATTATTGATTTGATAACTGGATTGAGGGTATCAATGTAGTCAATGCCTAGCCATTGATGAAAAACTTTTGCAATCAGATGGGCCTTGAAGCAATCAACTAAATTATCAGGTCTTTGTTTGATTTTGTAAACTCACTTACATCTGATTACATTAAGAGATGAATGTGGCAGTATAAGGTGCTATGTGTTGCTTTGGATTATGTCATCAAATTCTTCCTTCATTGTAACTTACCACATCTCATATTTAGCTACCTCTTTTTAAATAATAGGTTTAACAATTTTTTGGTGGGTTTTATATTATTTGGTTGAGAACAGGTAATCATAGGGTATCGTCTTTTGGATTGGTTTTGCTGATTAGGATATTCGGGTAAATCAACCATGAGGGATAGGCTAGGGGAGGTTGGTAGATGTGGTTAGTTGGAAGTATGAGTAGGAGATGGATTAGGATAAAAGGATAAGGGTGTGGTAGGTGATAGAATTTGAGATAAAAAGGGAAGCTATGTTTGAATTTGACTAGTAAAGGTTGATATGGGTAGAACTGTGGTTAGCATAATAGGAAGGGATGATGGTGGGAAAATAGTGGCCAGATTGGACTTGTGGATTGTCGAATCTTTGGAGCTTGTCTTTCTTAAAGTAGTAAAAGGAAATTCCTATTCCTATTTAGAAAACATGACGTGACGTGAGACCAAAATTTTAGAAGAGGATAAATCTAGACAGTAGAAACCTTTATGTATCTTGATATAACCTAAAAAGGCACATCTTTTGGTCCTTGTTCAAACTTGCGAGAATTGTATGGTTTTGTCCATGGGTAGCACAGACATCTAAAAACATGTAAAATTTGATAATCAAGCAACTTCCCAAAAAGTTTATAAAAGGGATTAGTATTATATAAAAGTGAATTAGGAAAATGATTAATGATATAAATAGCAGTATCAAAAGCATGAGTCCAAGATGTTGGTTTATGCCCTTACAACCAATTTGTTGGTTGTAATTTATTTTGTATGTCATTATTTTTAATTCAATAAAAGACATTCTTTATCTTTATGTATTTGTTATGTATTTTAATTATTAATTATAAAGATAAAATCCCTAAAATAATTATTGTGTAATTAGAAAATTATAATATGATTATAATTATGATATTCGAATTGCAATTTTATATTATTCCTAAAATGTTCCTAGTCATAATTTCATCAAGATGGGATATTGATGAAGTAGTTAGACTAACACATGTTTTGTTTTTTTCTTATAAAGAAAGTAATTAATTTCATAGATTAAAGTGCAGAGACATTTAAACAAACATGTGGATGCTTATTAGAGAATAAGTTTACTAAACTGACCCGATTTTGAGAATCTCAAATGGAATATTACTTGTGTGTCTATGGATTATTTCATTATAATTGGTTGTATAGTTGATCCTTAAACTTGATATTACTAAAGTAATTTTGTGTAGGAATTACTGTATTTTGATGCTACTTATGATCTATTCTTTAGAATAGTTCAATTCAGTAGTTATTGGGTATAATATGAACTATATGGAGATAGTTGAGTAAATCCATAAAAAAGTTGTCATCTTAAAGTAATTAGGGAGAATGCTTTACTGTTCTTGATTAGTAATGATTTTGAAAATCTCTGACCAGGATGAATTGAAGTTTGGAAAAATTATTTTTCAAATATCAATTATAAATCATTTACTAAGTAGCAAGAACGAACATGAATGGTTGATTTAGAGTAGACATTAATTCCATACTCTAAGTCCAATTGGAACATTGGATAACAAAAGGATTAAATTATACATCATAACCACGCATGGAAAGGTTTAGTCAAACCACTTTGACATTCCTAATATTTGGATGGTCATGACATGTTGCTAAATGTCAATCATGATCTATGATTATAAATTGTTTAATTAGAGAATTAAATATAAATTAAAAGGAGTTTTAATTTATCTAATTCTAATTGAGAATTAGAATTAGAATTTATATTCATTACCAATTTATTAGGAATCTAATGGGTCACACATAAAAGATCTATAAAGAGAAAAATAACTTAATTGAGAAGTTTTAAAAATGTCGAGGATCAATATGCGATATTTGATCTTGTAAGGACTAATTAGTAAATATAACTAAAGTTTGACTTTAGTTATAATCTTAATAAAGTTCAAGGAAGGATATGAAAAATAATATTTTTCATATAAAAGGAAAAATTATAAAAATTTGAAGCGAGCATTTCTTACATTTTTCCTTTCAAAATTATTTGAGGTTATTCTCTGAAAAGATCTGTGGATACCGTTAGAGGTCAGACGATTAAACGGTTTGTGGATTGACGGATTCAAGACGAAAGGAAAATTATAACAGGAAATTGAAACAGGTTAGTATAACTTTGTTAATTTCTTATTTTTGTTTAAAATTAAATTTTGTTAAAGATAATTCTTATGAAAAATTTTGAATTTATTCCACTACACTTATATATGATCTTGCGTTAATTTTCCAACACAAGATTGATTGGGCACAGAGAAATGTTGTAAAACTGAAATGCCTATTGCAATAATATGTTTGTGTTTTCATTCAATACAACCATTCTATTATGATGTAAGGACAGGAGTTACGTTGGATGTATCAAGAAATTTTTCTACTAAAGGATGAAATTTAATAAAGGCATTAAGAGCTTCCGATTTAAATTCAAGAAAATAAATCCAATAATAATTGCTATAATGATCATTAAAAAAAAACATAATATCACTTGTCATCAATAGATGAAATAGGGGATAGATTTCAAATAAAATAACACACTAACGCTAACAATTTTTTGAGTTTGTAATTAAAAGCAACAAACGGCAAATGACGACTTTTGCTAACACTACACATATGAAAGGATTGTGAAACATCATTGACATGGGGAATGTGAGCTTGTTATAAGGCATATCGAATAATTTCTACTTAGGATGACTTAGCCACTAATGCCAATGAGACGAGGAAACTAAGAAAGCTGAACAAAGTTTTTGGGGAGCTAAAAGGACAGAATAAAGACTACAATCATTCCAACCTGTATGTAAAGGCTACTTTGTGCTTGCAGATATCCTTTACAATAACATGATCACGAAAATATCCAACAGAGATATTGTTAGCTTTAGTAAAAGTATAGACAGATAATAAATTGGAACAAGAATGCGGAACATGCAACATGCCTACTATGGAGGTGTAAAACAAGTCCAAAACTTAAGCAATTGTGACACTGCACAAATGTAGACGGTGAGGCAGATCTACAACCATGTGAAGTTATTGCCTGCGGAGAACCAGGAGAGGAGGATGGTGGATGGAATGAGCGATTGGTAGTAGATCGTCCACGCCCTCAACCTCAAGTTTCTCGTCTACGATTGGAAAATTAAAACTATGGACGAAGATTGATTTGTTGTGCAATGTGAGTAGTGGCTGAACAAAAGTAGTATGTGCTTCCCTGGCCAAATTCTCTTCTTCATTTAATAATAGGCCGAAAAGATCATCAAAGGATATTGTGCTCGGTTGATTTTCAAATGAACGAATAAATGGCCGATACTGAGAGCCAAGACCATTAACAATAACTTGAACAAGGTCTTCTTCTGATACAGGACTGTGAAGAGCGATCAACTGATTGAACGTGTCCTTGACTCAATGACTGTATTGCACTATGGTTTCATCTGATTCCTTCTCTAGTTGAAAAAATTGAGATCTAATGGTGTTGATTTGAGCCTTTGAAGCATAGGCATATGTAGTGTAGAGCTCTTCCCAAGCATCGTGGGCAGAGATTGCACCAACAACTTATGGAATATGGTTTTCAAAGATTGACCCGATGATCCAACTTAGAACTAGTTGATCCTATCGAAACCATGTGGTGTAGGTAGGATTGGGTTGGTCATTAGTGCCAAGTTTGAGTGGAGGTGAATAACTGCCATTAACATGCTTACCTAAATCATAGCTGGTTAGAACCAGTAGAAGTTAAGCTTGCCAAAGCGAATAATTTACGGAATTAAGCTTGACAGGAGGTTGGTGGGCAATATTTGGTGGGGTAGATATAAAACTAGAGGACGAAGAGGCAAGGACATTTTCTATAGACATTATGATAATAGTTGAGACAAATGAATAGTATAGAAGCCACGTATTAATCATTGAGAATACAGATATAGATAGTACATAGGATAACAGAATATGGAATATGGAACATGGAACAACTTAAACAACAATTTTAGCTTATCTCATCTCAGCAATTAGTATTTATCCTTATCATATGATACAGTCATGGCTATGCATTATCCTCTTAAGACCACTGTATATGTAACTAATTAAGGAGTATGACCTTAATGAGCTCTAATCCTCCAAGTATATTTATCTAAAAAGGAAACTCTTTTTCTTATTTATTTCAAATACTTCGTGTATAAAATTTTATAAGTGCAAAAAGATAATTCTAAAGACACATTTAATTTTTTTTCCCTATTTGTAGTTTACGCTAAGAGATGATGCTTTCAGTAGGTTACGCTAAGAGATGATGCTTTCAAATGACTTTTAAATTCTGTTTGCATGGATCCTAATAAATTCTACATACATAAATTAAAACAAATAATAACTCTAATTAATTAAACATTTCAAATGAAATTTATATTTAATTTAATAGTCGCATTCTAAAAATATTAAATTATTATTTTTTTGAGGAAGGTTATATTTACAAAAATTATAATAACTTAAAGAAATATAAGGAGGTGGTGGTTACCATAAACTCATATCTTTATAAAAAAACAAATAACTTAATTCCACAATTCTTATAATAACATTCCACTCTCAATTCTTAAGTAATATATATTTTCATCTAAACCAATCTTTTAATGTCTCTATATATTTAACACTCACGAAAATTTTCTTTTGGGGGTTTCCAAACTTTTTGACTTTCTAACTTCAAATTCACTTACCTTAATATGATAATATAACTCATAACTCTTTGTATTACTAAAAATTCATCACATACTAATAATAAGTATTTAGATTTATATTATTAACATCCTTATAAATCTAAATATTTTTCTTTAATCAATTGTAATAACTTAGACCAAAATTTAGAGAAAAATAATGAACTACAAAAATTGTTCTTCTTTTATCTTGTATTGGCCTTATCTCTTTATAGTAGCTAGATTCTCGAGACTCTTTCTTCTATTTTGTTTTCCAATTCATTCAACTCGGTCATACTCTCATCGTAATTTTTTCTTCAATTTTCATAAATATTATTATAATCTTTTAATTATTCTTAATTTCATAAAATTCTTGATCTTCTACATCTTTAATTACAAAACCATAACCATTTTAAAAATATCTTATCGCATATGAAGCCACATTATTGTTAGCATCCTCCTTTATATATATTTGATATCTAGTGTGTGTATGTTTTTGATACTTGTCCTCAAAATAAAATTTCATTCAAAAGATTGGTTGGTGATCTAGGCCAAACATTTCACATGTATAAATTTTTGGTATAAATTTAGGGACTACTTGGTATCGTTTTTATTATTTTATTATTGATTTTTTTTCACTTGTTAAGGAAAAAAACCTATTTAATTGACATTTATAATAAAAATTGAAAATAAAGGCCTGTTTAGTTGAGATTTTTAAAAACTAATTTAATAATGAAAACTAAATATGACTTAAAAATACATATTAATTAATAGATTATGTCAAGTATTCAATATAAAAAAATCTATTTTAAAAAAGTGAAAAAACTTAGATTTTTGGTTTCTTTATTTGTATTTTATTTTTTATTTTAAAAACAAAAATCAAATAGAATGTAGCAATCATAATTTTTTCCTTGATATTTGTGTTTTTGAAAATGAAAACGAAAAATAGAAAACAAAATAGTACCAAACACACCCTTAATTTTTCAAATATTTCCTTAATGATTGGTCTAAATTGAATTAAAATGACAAACATATATTCATTTTTCATTAATAATTTTTGAACAATTGTAATCATACGATATTTTTGTACTTTTCCACAACATTATTATCTCTTAGGAGACTTCTCTCGCTACTTGTTTTTGTGAAATCTTTCTTATGACCTTCAGTCTTATTCTACAAGTTCATTTTATTAGAATATTAGATTTGGATATAATCACCTTAACAAATTCTCTTTCCATAAATTTGGAGAATGTTTTAGGAGTTTTTTTTCTTTTCTCTTCTTTGTGTGATGATTTGTTAAAAAAAGAGTATATTTGTAGAAATTATAATCACTTAAGATAATCTAAAGAAAAAGGAATTATCATAGCCTCATATCTTTATAAGCAATATAAAGATTTAACTCTTAGCCCTATATGACACCTAAGAGGGGGTGAATTAGGTGTTAAAATTCTTCTAGATTATACAACTTAATCTTTTACCAATTTATTTAAATGTGAAAGTTAAACAAGAATTCTAATTTATTGAATTGAATAATAACAATAAATTAAACAATAAAAATAAAAGTATAAAAGTAAAAGCGTAAGGAAGAAGGACACAAACGATTTATTCTAATTCGGAGCTGTCTACTTGCTCTTATGTTTAGTCCTCAACACCACTATTAAGATTTTTACACTATTGCAACTAAAACAAATACAGTATTATTAATATAATCCTTTTTGAAGGTTTAAAGACATCCTTTCACTTTCTCTTTCAAGATTAGGGAATAACCTATCACTCTATTTTCTATGGTAAAAGAATAACCTTTTAACAAACTTTTTTCTTAAGGCTCAAGAATAACTTTTACAAGAGATTACTTATAATTTCTACCCTTCTTATAGCCACACTTTACAAAATAGTCACTTGTGACTCATCAAGATATACATGGGCTCACATAATGCTTGTGTATGAAAATCTAACATAAAATACACTAAAAAACTCAACTTCATATATAAATTCACAAGCAATATTTCAATAATACTTAATCTTGATGTATAAAAGCATTTTAGCTTTCTTGCATACAAAAACTACACAAATAAAACCTATTTATACTCATTTAAAGGCCTTACATCCATTGCTTATTGTTCCTTAATATATTTTTTTTATCGTTGCAAGACCTAGTTGTTGCCATGTTACTATTGTATATTCACCCTGTTCAGTCGACCGATATGTCATTAGACCAACCTATGTCCTCATTAGGTCGAAAACCTAATGATCTTATTCGATCAACCTATCTCCTCATTAGGTTGATTGACCTCTCTTGAGTCAGCAATCTAGCTTCCAAATTTTGTTCAAACTTAATCAATTAATCAAAAATTAATTCTATTCACTTCCTAATATAATTAAACATATTTTAATACAAACAAAACAATGTCAATCATATCTTAAATACATTTTACACAATTATACAAACTTAACTTAATTAATTCATCCAATTTTCCAAATTTCCTTAACACATTAATCTAATCAATTACATACATAATCAATTCATATAACTTTAATTTACTCAACCTTTATCTAAAACATTATTCCATGACTTACATAAGTTATACTGATTTCACCAAATTGCCAACTTACTCACCCATTTATCACATATATTCATGCAATACCAAACATGTATTTATCCATACATCAAGAGGATTTTCACATACATCAAGCACAAATAATATCTCTTAATTATGCATCCTATATGGAAATACTAAATATGAATGCATATGCATGATTGAGCGCTTTCAACGCTATGGTAAGACTACCAGAAGACTTACAAAGCAACTTACACAAAAACCTATCAAAATCTACTATTGAACTTGATCTTCTATCTTCAAGTTCATCTTCAATGCTTTTCTTGTCATCAAGAAGGTCTTCAACTTCATCTTTCTTTAACATAGACTCTCAAATATGCTTTTCGACTCTAAAGTTTCGTAATTATGCATTTTAGGTCTTCACCATACACGTTAAGACTTATTTTCTTCAAACTTATCTATAACAAACTCCATAAATACATTAGTAGACAACACTTTATCATCATCAAAATAAAGGTGGAACCAAACATTGGTTCAACAAATTCTATAATTATCATAATAATATTCCATTCTCAATCCCCAAAATACTCTTACATGCATATATATAGCCATCTAAACCTATCTTTTATCATTCTTAGACGTTTAACCTAAAGAATTTTAACTTCTAAACCTTTTAACTTTCTATCTTCACATGCATAATCCTAAACATAACTCTTCATATTACTAAAAATTTATCACGAACTAATTATAAATATTTAACCTTATATTTTTAAAATTAGGTACCAAATCTCATCAACTATTGCCCTCTTCTCAACCATTCTTTAAAAAATAACACATATGGTTTTCTTTATCTTAATTGCAAAAACATGATGCAAATAACATTTACAAATATATAAGTTGTCATAATCTTGAAATAATAGCTTATTAAATATTTTCACTAGACTCATAATAGCTTATTAAATATTTTCACAAAACTCAATTAATAAACTAATTTAAATATATATTTCTCATATAACGATTATTGTTATTATTCTTACTCAATGTTATTTATATGTTAATAAATAATTTAATATACTTTATTGACTACTACTAAGGTCTTGTTTAGTTTTGTTCCTTGTTTTTTTAAACATAGAATTTGAAAAAAACAACAGAAAAATCAATAAAAGTAACACACTAATAACAGAAATAAAAAAATCAATATAAAAACACAAAAACCATAACCAATAACCCAACTAAATGTGACCTAAATTTCTCATGAGGACTACCGAGACTTAATAAAATTTCGTTGTTCAATACATTATTTGATAATTAGACAAAAATATCTTGGTTTAATATGTATCATAACTTCTATTTTTATAATGCAAAATATTTAGAAAAAGGTATGTGATTAATTACTCAGACTTTCAATGGGACCAATCATACAAAGACTTGGTTATTTCCTGGATGTTTTGCATTGTTTCTACCGCCTTGCCTTTCACTTTCTCCACCGCCTCATTCCCTTTCTCCTCACCGGCGTTGTTACTCCAACATCGACACTTCTCCATCGACACCGTCGCTTATATAATTATAGACACCACTATCATCGTGGTTATTTTTCTCTTTTCCATCTCTCTGACTTGCGCCTCTCTCTTTTATTTCTCTTTCTCTCTCTTTGAAAGTGACTTCGAATACAAAAGTGAAGAAGTTGGACAGAGAAGTAGTTGGTCACACCACATGACATGAGAAAGTTTAACGTAGCATAAAAGGACATTTCTTTTCAATGTCCTGCCATGCGTCACATGTTAAGACTACAACCAACCTTTGTTTATGGATCCGCTTTTTGCGGTCTTTTGTATAGGATGCGAAATTACCCTTATATGACTTTTACTTTTGGGCATGAAAATATTACCAATCATTTTTATTATCTATTTTATTATTATATATTATTTTTAGAAACATAATTATACTGTGTTTGTACTTTTGATTTGGAGATAAGTTATTTTAGGTTTGTTTGGTTCAAATTTTTATTTTTATTTTTTGTTTTTATTTCTGTGTATTTTCATTGAGTTTTGTGTATTTTTTTAAAGTTTTTGTATTGCTATTTTTTAGTTTTCGTATTGTATTGAGTGTCATTTTTTATTTATGTATTATTTTTTTCAGTTTCCGTCTTTAAAAAAGGTGAAAGCAAAATAAGAAACCCAACAAAACATTTGTTTTTCTTGTTCAATTTTTTGGGGTTTATTCTCGTAATAACATGATTGAACTTAATTAAATAATGAATGAAAGGCGTGCTTTATTTATTTTTAATTTAAAATATTTTATGTTTAAAAATTATTAAATTTTTTTTATACAAGTTATTTTTAAATGAAATTTTTATAATGTTATTAAAATATTTAATGAAAATTATTTAAAAATTATTTAAAAATATTATAAAGTAGTTTTTTTAAATTTTTATTTATAAGATATTTATTTATTAACCTAAAATAAATTTTGTATATCAAATTCTTTCATAAAAATATACCAAATTTTGTTCCTATAATAAATTATATATTGCACTTACAAGCAAGATATAAGCACAACTCTAAATCACTAATTTTATATATTTGTTAGAGCAACTACATGCACCTACCATCTTAATTGCCAACAAAAATTTCTTTCTCTTTTTAGTTATTTTCATTCAAAAGCAATTGGATTTCTATCTTCCTCTATTATCAGCTCCCCTATCTTAGTAACGTTTTTACCTTTCATTATATTATATAGTAGACGTTAAATCAAATTTCAATCAATATACAAGATTCGTTACTTCTGAAATTCTCCCTTCCCTTTTGTGTCGACATCTTATTACAAGAAAGATACAATAGAATTTTTTTAAAAATTATACTCTCTCAAGACATAATCTCGAAAGCAATCAATTTTGTTATAGAATTTTATCTTTCAAAATCATATGAGAGTTTCATAACTCTTATTTTTCTTTCTCCTTGATTTCATATATCAATCACTAATATTTTTACAAGTACAAGTTATAAAATGTTCAAAATAACAAGAGTAGACAAAGGAGAGATAGACTTGATTATTAAGAATTCATTCATCACCATCTTCAAACAAAAAAGGAAAAATTTAGGGTTACCTACCGAAATAAATCATTAATGAAAAAGAAAACAAATGTAGGTCACTACAGGTTCACAGATGTTGGCATTTATGTCTCCTATATTAAACCCTTTACCCCATGAATTATCATTTGAGGACTTGGCTAAAGCTAACCACTTGCTAGGTCTCCTCAGTACAGAATTTGAAGGTCTTTTAAAGAGTAAATAAAGATTCAACATAACACAAGATCTTCCACTAATTCTTCTTGTACATTTGTCCCTTCTATTTATTTAGAAGTCTAATGATTTAAGGAATTTTATCAAGAGGGAGAAGGAAAATATGTAAGGAAATAACTAGAAAGAAACCAATGTTAGATTGGAGGAACCTTAGAAGAGAAAGCTATAGTGGTTTACAAAAACTATAAGAAGGCAACAATAAATAGAACTGAAGTATTATCATATTTGAAGAGAAAAAATGAGAAGCCTAGTAGCAATGATGCAAAAAGACAGAAGCTATATCTCTAAATACATCAAAGGAAAGGAAAATCAAATTTATAGAAACAATCTAAGATCACTTTCAACAAAACTAGCTACTAGAGGAACTTCCTTATCCAGATCTCAAGCCAATGATACTGTAACATCTATTATCCTAGACTGGGCCTAGGGATAAGAAAGAACCTAACCTATTAGATTTACAAAAGATATTCCAAAAGAAAAAAAACCCTAACTCTTTTATTTTCATTCTCTATGTTGGCAACCATCTAAAAAGCATTGGGTTCCTTTCTTTTCAATTCTTCCTCTCCCAACCATTCTACTTCCTTGTTATCTCATTCCATTGCATAATCTCCTATCATCTGATTCTCTCTTGGCTTCATCTTTATCATTTGTCTTCTGCTATAAATCCTCACCTTGAAAATTATTCCTTTTCTTTCTTCTTCCACTTTTGCCCTCAATTTTCTGTTGCTTTTGAGGCTAGAATATATTGATTCATGCAAAAGGAGGGACTCTCTACGTTAGTGAGAGGAGAGAGGTCAAAATCCACTAAAGGTAACATCTCCTTACTGTAACTCCTTGAGATTTTTTTAAAAATATATTCTAACACCTAGCCACTTCAATCAAGGTACACAAAACTATACCTATACTCTATAAACATTCAATGGAACTAGAGTCAAGTATGATCGAGGGCAATTACAAATGATACTTCTTATTTATAAAAATTAATTAGGACATTTTAATTTGATCGATTCCCCACAAGAAGTTGATTTTGGAACTTCTGACCATAAGCTGTGTTCTCTTAATAACTACAATAAAATTAATTGGAGGGAAAGATGATTACATTCATGCATTGATTAATTTAATAAATATGTATTATTTACATAGTAGACTCTATGTTATACGTGTATAGATTCAATGTAAAATCAGCAATTTATGATAGGGAGTGAAAAGCAATGAAATTAGTAGGGATAAAAATGATTTTGAAAGAGTTTCTAGTTTGTGTTTCCTTAAGAAGGGAACTATTTGGGAAAACAAGGTGTGATATAAGGGCATTCCTTACTTAGAAATGATGTCAAATAGGTCCACCCTTCTCTTTTAGATAATAATAACCATAATAATAAATTTAAATGGATTTTACTTACATTAATCCTAATAGTTTTACATTAAGTAATAAATGGGGCTAAAAATAAAAATAAAAAATAATGAGTAAAATAAAGTGAATGTATAGATTAATTGGGAAAAAGATAAACCATAATATTTTCACATTGTGCAATTTCAATGAAAAGTGAATTAATAAAATTTTATTTTAATTAGGCCTAGTTGATAAAGTAAAGGATCCATAATTAGGACCTAGCTTGATTTTAGCCATTTCAGATACTAAGTTAGTGGTTAATTAAAATATACTCTTACTATGTGATTTTTGTGTATTATGTGATTAACATATTTTCAATGTGTAAGTGGTAATTAAAATGTATTCGAACATTTATTGAATATTTTATGAATATTATAATTGTTGGATATTACGTGGTTTCCATAATAATGAAATTGATTGTCTGTAAGTGGTGATTGAAATGTGCTTGCATATATGCGGAATGATTTTATGAATGCTATAAATTTTGAGTATTTGATTTCATTGATAAAGTGCTTGTCAATATCTTCTTAATTAGGAAGTATTTTTAGTGCAGATTTTTGTGCTTTGTGTGTGAATATGAGTTTTATGTGTGAAATTTTGATTACTAAATTTTATGATAACATGGTGTGAACTATAAATTATATATATTTGTGATTATGTATTGTAGTGGTTATGAACGCAATTACTTATTTACATGATGTGTTATCATTTTATATGATAAGAGCATGATGTTGATATAGAGTACGAATTATACATGAGTTTGTGATTAGAAATATGACGACGACTTTATGAGTTATGTGAAAAATGAATTATGATTGACTAAGAGAGTAAAGAATTGGATAATTTGATGCTTGCTGGGATAAACTATATTCAATGGTCATAGACATATTGTATGAGATTATGATTAACTATCATACGTGTGCCAATGTATTCTAAGAGTGGGAATTCCCTATCTAACATATGTTTAGGTATTCCAAGAGTGGGGATATCCTATGTGTTATTTATTCGGTATTCCTGGAGTGGGAATACCATGTAGATTATTTACTTTACACTTATCTTTGATATAAGTGTCAGGATAATTCTAGGAGCAAGGAATATCCTGAGTGAATCGTTATGATTAGACATTTTTATTAAAATAAGTGAGTGGCCATTGAGTATAGCCCTACTAAATAAGCAAAGCCCTAAATTAAAATATAAAATTGAATGTGGACTGTGGATATAGAAAAATATTAGAAATATATATAATTGTTATATTTACTATTATGTGGTTAATTGCTTGAAGGAATTATGTTACAATTGTTACATTATGTGGTGAAATAGACTATTGGATAAGATAGTGATGATTTGGTTTAATTATGAGGATTGCATATATGAATTTTCTTTGTCCTCATATGTAGTGTATGTTGTATAGTGGATACATTTTGGTTACCCTTTATTGAATTGATAGCTCATTCCTTACCACCTATTTTTTTGGAAGATAGATAGTAGTGTTTAATTCTTCCAGTGTTCAAATCTTGCCTCATTAATCGGATTAGTTGAGTCAGCTGATCGCAAGATGTCTAAAGATTCATTTTTATTTAGCTTGAGATAATATTGATCTCTAAAGTTCTTTCCTTTTAGTATACGAGTTAACTACTCAGATCAATTAGATATTTTCTTTATATTTAATGTTATTGGGATTTGTGGAATGATATAATGTGTGACTTTCATTATTGAATTCTTTGAGATTACTATTGTGGATTTATGGAAGTTTAATAAATTGAATGGATGAAAGTGATTTTTGATCATTTGTGAATTTTTTGTAAGGAAGGGTGCTACATTAGATGGTATTAGAGCTGGTTTACATTTCTAAGGATAAATATGGTAGATTTAATAGATATGAATACGGTAAATAGGTTCACATGAATAATGTGACTGTTGGTCTAGAGGCGAATTAGGAGTCAATTAACTCAATTCGGATTTCGAATGTAATCGATCAAGCGAGTGTAGAGATATACCATGTCCTATATTTGTAATGAGTGTGTTTTAAGTCAAATGGTCCCACACACACACACACACACAGACACAGACACAAACACACACACACACATACACACATATGCATGTGTGTGTGTTAAAGGAGGATAGATATGAGAAATATCAATTTCTTATATTATCAATAATACCTTTCTCTTATTGAGATTTTCAAAGCTACCCGGAAAGTTATTAAACTAAAGAATTATATGCTATGAAAGGATTTGGCTCCCTATAAATATAATTACCTCATACTGATTGATGGACTTTGCAAATATATGAGATTGGAAGAGACAAATTGTTATTAGATGACAAATATGTAATGGGCTTAAAACTTAATGAAGTTACATGTATTACCTTGTTAGGTGGGTTTTTGAAACAAAATTGTCTAGAAGAAGCATTTCAAATTAAGGAAGAAATGGTTGTTTGTGGAAATAAATGGAGTCTTTTCGCTTGTAATTTACTTGTTAATAAACTATGTAAGATTTATTAAATGAAGAAGGTTGAATATCTTATTGCAGAAATGATTGGGATGCATTAAAGAAGACTGACACTAAGATACATAATCTTTTGATTGAGGGTTACTATAAGGAATTAAATAGGACGATGGCTTATTAGAAACTACTTTAGATGAAGAAGGGGAACTTGGTGTCATATGAAATCATGTATGGTGTGTTAATTAATGGCTTTTTCCATTATTAAGATCTTAAACAGGTGAGTTTAAGGAGTTGATCTCTAGGTTTGAGACTAATTGTAGTAATCTACACTTTCCTTGTTAAAGATCATGCTTATAAAGGTAAATATAAAGAATTAATTAGAATTTCGAAGGAATAATGTATTTAGCTACATTATTGTTATAAAAGGCCTTTTTAAGACCCAAAAATTAGAATAAGTAAATGATTATCTTATTAAAATGATTGAGGAGAGGGTTAAAGTCAAACCTCTATACTTTGGGATTTCTATTATTGGATATTGTGTAATAGATAAAAAGCAAGTTACACATGAGTAATTAAATTAGAAAAATGAATGATGATTGAATGTGTTCAAATGACATTATATTTAATGCAATGATAGATAGACATTGAAAACAATGCATTGCTATGGATTCCTTGTCAATTTTTAGATGCATGCTTAGATAAGAACTATTTAATTTGTAAGATTATAATGTTTATATTAATGGTCTTATAATAAATGAAGTACTTCAAGAAGCAATGAAAATGTTATCTGAACTTGTCAATAAGGTTTGGTGCTTAACATTTTTACCTATTACTCTCTCATTCCTGAACTTTATGAGCAAAGAGATATGGAGAAGGCTCAATCCTTATTCTTAGTAATGGTGTAGAAGGGATTTATCTCTTCTTCTTCTTTTAATGCTTTGATCGGTGGTTTTTAAAAATTAGGGAAACATGATTGAAGATAAAAAGTTGTTGAGAGACATGGTTAATATACATATAGTGCCATATCACATAACCTATAAAATTATGATTGATTGACACTATTTTTTAAAAATAATGATAAAGGACGAGAAGTAGTTATTTTTATAGATGAAAAATAGGAATATGATGACAATTGTTTTAACTTACACAATTTTGTTAAATGACATAAGAATATGGGAAAAATTGTAAATTGTTTGCTTTATTTAATAAGATGGTTGCAAGGAATATCAAGGTCAATGATGTATTATAGAGTGTGATGATTGATGCCCAACTGAAAAGAGGTGACTAGAGCTAAACTTTGAAACTCATTGATGAAATGGCATTGATGGTTGTGAAGATAAGTGAAAGTTTACATAATGAGCTTATTGACACACTTTATATAAAAGATATGTCTAACTTGTTAAAATCATTTTGTGAAATTGAAAAGTAATCATTTAAGTTGAGTCTTCATACTTGTAAGACCCCGCTCTATGGTTTTTATGAAATAAGGAAAAATGGATGTAGAAAAAAAAGAAAAAATGGTCTTGTAGAGTATAATAGAGTTGAAAGTTGTTCCAAAATCTAGTTTACCATGAAGTTTTTTTAATGAAGAACATGATAAATTTAAAATTTTTGGTGACCTCTTATATAGATCAGAACATAAGGGTATATAGAGTGTTAGTGTTTATCATTTTGAATTAGGATTCATGTTTTATTTTCCCATTAAAGATGAGTTGTAGCCAGTTCTAAGTACAAGGTTGGATTTAAATACAACATTTCATTATATATGGATGTGTAATCTAAGCGTATTATTAAAAAATTAAAGGATGTGATGAAGGAGTGTATGATGAATTTTATAGGAGATTAGGATTTATATTTGTCTTTGATGGAGCTTGCCTACGATAACAATTATACCTCTAGTATAAGAATGACACCTTTTAAAGAAACGTATGGTAAATGATGTAAAGATGTAATGTGTTAGGATGTGGAGGGTGCTAAGATATTGGAAGGACCAAAATTGATTCAAGAATTGGTAGAGAAGAGTGAATTAGTGAAGAAGCATTTAAAAGCAGCTTAGGATAGGTAGAAAACTTATGTAGATATGTATTGACGTGAAATGGAGCAAGAGGTTAGAGATAAGGTGTTTCTAAAGGTGTCACATGGAGATGCATTATTTGGAAGGAAAAAAAATTAAGATCAAGATACGTTGAATTGTATGAGATTGTTTAATGTATCGGTCCATAAACCTATTTTTTAACCTTACCTTTAGAGTAATCTCAGATATATAATATTTTTCATGTATCAATATTGAAATGATATTGATCTGATCCAAACCATATCATACCTGATCCTGAGATTAAGATAGCGATAGATAGGAAATATAAGAAGGAACTAGTTGAGATTTTAAAGGTAGATTAAAAAGTTGAGGAGACGGGAGATACTAATGGTACGAGTCTCATGGAGCTATCTTCATTCTCTAAGAGAAGCCATATGAGAGGTAAAGGAAGTTGTATGGTGACAATATTTACATTTACTTGATACCTCAAGTATGTAAATAATTTCAAGAATGAAATTTTTTTAAGGAGGAGGAACTGTAACACTCATTATCTTACATTAGCCTTAGGAAAAACAAAGTACCCAACCTATTAGATTTACAAAATATATCCTAAAAAAACCCCCAACTCTATTTTCATTCTCTATATTAGCAACAGCCAAAAAGAATTGTGTTCTTTACTTTTTATTTCTTCCTCTTTCGACTATTCTCCTTCCTTATCATCTCATTCCATTGCATAATCTTCCATCATCTTGTTCTTTCTTGACTTCATATTTATCAATTTTCTTCTTCTATAAATCCTTGCCTTGAAAATTACTCCTTTCTTTCTTCTTTCATGATTGTCCTTAATTTTTTGTTGCTTATTAGACTTGAAATATTGATTCATGCCAAAGGAGGGACTCATCTACGTTAATGAGAGGATAGAGGTCATAATCTACCAAAGGCAATGTCTCTTTACCACAACTCCTGAGATTTTCTGAAAATTAAATTGTAAAACACAACCACTTCAACCATGGTATACAGAACTATACCTATACTCTCCAAACATTCAACAATACTATAGTAAAGTATGGCTTAGGACAATTACAAAAGATATTTTTATCCTATTTTAAAAAATTAATTGGGTCATTTTAGTTTGATCTATTCCCTACAAGAAATTGAGTTTTGGTACTTGTTTTTTGACCATAAACTATCCTTTTAGTAACTACAATAACTTTAATTATAAGGAAAGATGATCACATCATACATTGATTTGTTTAATAATTAAGTGTTATTTTCACAAAAGACCCTATGTTATACATGTATATATTCAATGTAAACCCAATCATTTGTGATAGAGAGTGAAAAACTATGAAATTAGTAAAAGAGGACATTATTGTAGGTATGAAAATGGTTCTAAAAGAGTTTCTAGTTTGTGTTTCCTTGATAAGGGAATTGTTTAGGAAAACAAGGTGTGATATGAGGACATTCCTTACTTAGAAATGATGTCAAATGGGTCCATCCTTTCTCTTTTAGATAATAATAATCATAATAATAAATTAAAATGTATTTTGCTTAAATTAATCCAAATAGTTTTAGGTTAAATAATAAATGAGGCTAAAAATAAAAATAAAAATAAAATAAAAACAAAGAATAAAATAAAGTGAATGTCTAGGTTAATTGCGAAAAAAATATGAACCATAATACTTTCACAATGTGGAGTTTTAGTGAAAAGTGAACTAATAAAACTTTATTTTAATTAGGCCTTGTTGATAGAGTAGAGGATCGATAATTAGGACTTAACACTTGATTTTGACTATTTTGGATACTAGATAAGTAGTTAAATAGAATGTAGTCTTACTTAGTGATTTTTGTGTATCATGTGATTAAAATATTTTTGGTGTATACATGGTAATTAGAATGTATTTAGACATTTTTTGAATATTATAATTGTTTGATGTTACATAATTTCCATGATATAGTAATTACTTATCTGCAAGTGGTGATTGAGATGTACTTGCACATATGTGGAATGCTTTTATGAATGTTATAAATTTTAACTGTTACATCATTTTTATGACAAAGTGTTTATTGGTAATTTGTTAATTAGGATGTATTTCTAGTTTGAATTTTTGTGCTTTGTGTGTTAATATCAGTTTTATGAGTAAAATTTTAATTACTAAATTTTATGATAATATGATGTGAATTGGAAAGCATATATATATTTGTGATTATTTATTATAGTGGTTATGAGTGTGATTACTTATTTATATAATGTGTTGTCATTTTGTATAATAAGAGCATCATGTTGTTATAGAGTACAAATTATACATAAGTTTATAAATGGAATTAATAAATGAGTTTATGAGTTGTGTGTAAAGTGAATAATGATTGACTAAGAGAGGAAAGATTTGCATAATTTGATACTTTCTTGGGATAAAATATATTTAATTATCATAGAAATATTGTATAAGATTATGATTAACTGTTAGGCATGTGTAGAAGTATTTTAGGAGTGTCAATTCCCTATCTAACATATGTTTTAAGTATTCCATAGAGCGGGGATACCTTATGTGATATTGTTCAGTATTTAAGAAGTGGAAATACCATGTGTAGTATTTGCTCGAAACCTATCCTTAAGACAAATACCAGGATATTTTCAGGAGTGGAGAATATCCTGTCCAAATCATTATGGTGAGGCATTTTTATGAGAATAGTCAAAGACCATTGCGTATAACTCATCAAGATGAGTAGTATCCTAAATTAAAATATGAAATCGAATGTGGAGCATGGATATAGAAAAGGATTAGAAATATCTATCATTTTTGTCTATATTATTATGTGATTAATTGCTTGAAGGAATTATGCTATAATTGTTGCATTCTGTGGTGAAATAGACAATTTGGCTAGGGTAGTGATGATGTAGTTTAATTATAAGTATTGGTGAACCAAGGGTTGGTTCCACCTTATTTTGATGATGATAAAGTATCTTTAGTATTAATATTTTTGTTTAAGTGTGTATAAGAATAGATTGATCGGAGCATTTGATCAAGAAAACGTTGATTT
>JAOXYD010198081.1:0-22698 GCA_028565735.1 Pinacopodium congolense | reverse complement strand
CCTTATACTCTACCTCTATGGCCTTTATTTCTAACCTTGGCTTGAGAGTTCTTTGTTAATATTAAGGAGAATGGAGAAGATGACGTTAATAAGCTCAAGATATTTGTTAGAGGTGCATTAATTAACCTTACTCATTGTTATCTATCTATATTATTAGATGTACCGGATGAGGGCATGGTTTACAAGAATCAGCTTGTATATCATATGATTCATGGTTTTAGCATTTTATACATGAGATTTATTATCTCACATACGAGGAATTGATGTGGTATAATCGTAAGGATAAGGTACTGTGGTTCCCATACTTGTTCTCAATTATACTAGCCAATTAGGCTGTTAACGTCAGGCAATAGCTCTTCGTATTTCCATTTAAAGTAATTGCATTTTCCTCAATAGAGGTTTGGAAGTATGTGTGTGAGAGGGAGATAGAGGAATTTGTCTTAACAACTATTGAGAATTCACTAGAGATTAGATGATTTGACTACTTTAAGACCCAATTCCACTACATCCAAGGACTTTGTAGAGGACACTTCTAAATCATTCTAGCTGATTGCCTATGCTTTACCTGTGGTTGGACCATTAATGTCTAATTTGTCATTTGAGGTCTCCCTTGCCACTATCTATAAGTTATTACTTATTATGCAATGTCAAAAGTCGCAACAACATAAACAAGTCCCATAGTAGTTGCCTTAGATATGGGTGCATTTTAGATCTCTTATCCATCATAATAACCCTCCAAAAGAGTAGTAATACAAATTTAGGGTTTCTTGCATTTAGGTTTTTCTTTTTTATTTTATTTTTGTTATATAGATGATGTTTCTTTACTCCTACATTTTAGTTGTTCACCAATTATCTTTGTACGACAAATCTAAGGAAGCTTAAATAATATTCTCATTTTGGATCGTCACCAATTGTTTTTTCATTTCACATTTAT
Source organism: Pinacopodium congolense (assembly GCA_028565735.1). NCBI lineage: Eukaryota > Viridiplantae > Streptophyta > Magnoliopsida > Malpighiales > Erythroxylaceae > Pinacopodium > Pinacopodium congolense. The sequence goes on along the minus strand of JAOXYD010198081.1, from coordinate 21,764 downwards.
TTCAGGGAAGTTTCATTTCCTGCTTGCCCTTTTCCCTTATTCTTACTTATATTCCTTAAATATTGAGGAAAATATTTATATTATAAGGGAGGGGTAACAAAAAAATGTGATATGTTTGTTTCAAGCTCATCAATTTTATCACAAAATTTTCAATGGGAAATGATTTGTGGATATTTGTTTTTCTTTGAGAGAACACTATTGAAATTATTAATTATGATTTTGATTATTCTGGTAATTCAAGATGTCTTTGTAACTAATTATAAATGTTAGTGAACAAGTGAATTTACTCTGCTTTATGACTTTGGAAAATGAATATTAGTGAACAGTATGATATCCTATATGTGAGATGCATATCCCTAAGTAATTATGATTTCTTTCAAAAAAATTTATTATCCAAAAAAATGAATAAATAAGTGAGTAAAATAAATGCACTTCATTGACTTTTTACCAATAAAAAATTAGAAGTTAAAGAGTGGTGTTAATAGCCACTTGATAATGGTGACCTATTCGAGTAACCAAAGATATTTATGAAAAAGTGCTTTTTTGTGCATAAAAAGGCTAGCTGACATATCAAACAAGCTATAAATGCTCTCAATAAAATTTATATATTATAAATAAATAAATAAAGGATGTGAATTTGTTTGAAGGTTGAAGCATATTACTTTGTATATATTCATTTTGCATATGGAATTGAGTTTTATGATTCGAGTTAGAGTTCGAAAAAGTATATAGTAAATTGAATTAACTTGTGAATTGATATGAGTAGTTGATTTTATAAGATTTTGATTATCCTTTATGATTAAATGAGTAATGAAGAACTTTCAATGGTAATGTTTTATAAGATCAATAATTTTCCTAATATTATCTTCTATTTGAGATTGGATGATGAATTGTTTTGCTTATCGACAAACACTTAAGGGTGGTAGAATTGGATAATAGGTAAATGTATAGGTTTATTAGTGTGTTTTTATGTGAATTTTACTCATTATCCATTAAATTAGATTGGATGGAAAAGAAAAGAAAGTGATTGTGCTTATCAATGAAGGTGGGTCAGAAAAAGGTCGAATGATTAAGGGGGTATATTTTACCTATCTAATTTTAAGCCAGTAAATGCAATATATCAAATAAGATAGCTGCTTAACTTTCAACCACTGTGTGTTTCGATGTGATGACCTCGAGCAAATTTCTTACTTAAAGATCAAAATCACAAAAAGGAGAAACTTTATAAGTAAAAGTCAGAAGCAAAGTAGTTCTAAGCAATGATACCATTACGGGAAATATGAATGTCCCAGTTGTGTGCATTACAAAGGACCGATGTATAACATTGAGACACAATAGTGTTGATGTATACTTAGACACCGATGCTATGGTTTCATAGAAAGATAGAAGATAAATGATGTAGAGCAAGAACATCATTATTCCTGACCTTAAGTATAATTTTAGTCCCTAATCATCTAAGTGAAAAGTAGAGTGTTTGAGGCTAGTTAGGAAACTAACTCATCAAAACCTTATGGATTAAGGTCTTTTAACCTTAATAAGACCTTAAGACATATAAGACGTAAGAAAAGCATGATAAGAGTTTTTTTGGTAGATGTTACATTCAAGGTTTTCAAGGTCTTGATGGCGAAGGAGTGAAGAACAAGAGAACTTAATAGGAACTGTTTCAAAGTTTTTTTTTTTTAAAGACTTGGATTAGTTGACAAATGGTAAAAGGTCTTAGAGAAGAGGATGCAGTCATTTTCATGAGCATCTTTTTTCTATACTTTTGAATGCTCCTATGTTTTATGTATTGTCTCTTTTAATTCAAATAAGAATATTTAAGAATTTCTTTTATACGGGATTTTCATTTTATTTTTAATTTAATGCAATTGTCGAAAAAGTTTCTTTTGTACAGGATTGTCAATTTACGCTAAATTCAATACAATTACTACAAAAGCACATTGTCTATATTTACAATTACAATTTTAAATTTTATAGTAGTAGAAAATTAAATTAATCTATATGAGTTTTCATACTAAAGGAAAAGTATGAGAATATTTTTAGTAAATACTAAAACCCTATTAGATTAATCTTGATTTTTAGTTCCTTAAGTCATTCCAATTTGATTAGTAGTTATCAGTTTAGTTTAATTTATTTTTAATATTAAATTCTATAATTATTAGGGTAATTAATAATTCAATGGTTTAGACTAGTACTTTCTAAAAATCCTCATGGGAATGATTCTCAACTCATCAATATACTATAATAACGGTAATTGCACTTACCTAAAGTTATAAATTATAGAAGCATGTCATTTTAAGATTTAAAACTTTGCATTATGAACATCAAATACTTAGGTAATCTTCATCATTTTCTTAGTATCAAAGTGCTGTCACATTCTTAAGGACTGCTATTATCTTAGAAAATTTATATTTTTACTATTTCAATGAAAATGGTAATGAGAAATTGTAAATCATGTTCAGCTCTAATGGCAATAGGTCTTTCTTTATATAGATTGCAAGGAACACATTACTCTTATAATAAAGTTACTATGTATGGCCAAGTATGCGATAGATTATAATATATTACCTTTAATCATCCAGATATCTCATTTCCTGTTAATAAATGATGCCAATTTCTTCACTAGCCAACTTTAGCTCACTTTTAAACTCTCAAATAACTAGTCAGATATTTACAGGGTACAATCCCTCTTTCTTCATTAATTTCTCATGGTTCATTTAATCATTTAACTATGTTAGTGTTGTTGATTAGGCTAGGTTCCTAATGATGGCCAGTAAACTAGGGAATTTTTAATTTTTCTAGGAAAAAAACATATTGGCATGGAAGTTTGGTAAGCAACAAACTGTTGCCCAGTCATTTATGGAGTTTAAATTCAAAACTATTGTAAATGCTTGTATTGATGTTGAGTGGCTCATGAAACTTTATAGTGAACTAAGTGTGAAACTTACTAAACCTCCTTATATTATGAGGCAATTTTTCTATCTTTAAATCATGTGTTTCATGCATGAACTTAACAAGTTGAAATTTATTTTTCATTTTTTCTATAATCTAATTGCTCGTAAACAAGTTACTGTTGGTGTTATTTCAATGTTTGATCAACTAGCTCACATTCTAATGAAGCCACTTCCCAAGCATCCTTTTTATCATTTTGTTTTGAAGCTTTGATTGTGTTCTTCTCACCCTTAATTTTATGGGGAGCATAATAGATAATATTAGTTGTAAAATATATGCATTGCTTTGTTAAGCTTGTTATTAGCTATTATTAGTTAAGGTTGTTATTAAATTTTATTCTTTGCATCTTTTGAAGATATCAATCTTTGCATATAACTTGTATCATTTTCGCTATTATTCAATATAGAATTACAGCATTAATCGATTCTCTAAGTATGGTAAATCTTTTAGATTCAAACTTGTCTTCGGAATTAAAATTAACTTTTAATTTACGACTCTCTACTATGGCTTACCCCAAAGTACTTGCTTGGGCTTCCTTCTTTTAACTGTGAGTTCTTTTCTCAATCTCAACATCAAATAGCAATTGTTTGGGTTTTTTTATCATGAGTTTGTATAAAAGGATGAGATTCAAATTAAAATCAAACAAGAAAGCAAATAGATTTTATGAAGAGAGATAGAAAAAAAACAATAAAATTCAAAATAAAATAAATTTTCTAGAATAATTGATATCAATATATTCTTAATATTATTATTAGGGTTAGATTCATGAAAATAGTGCCAAAAGCTTGTTGATTGTCTTCTTAAGCTATGATTAAAGGCAAGTGTACCTTGTCACTAAGTAATGTAGTGGACAATGAGTTCGAGTATCATTTTCACCAGGATCTGCTATAAGTATTAAGTTAAAAGATTTGTATTTATCTAAAAAAAACTTAATTTAAATTTATGAACTTAAGGAAGACAACTAATTGACTATAAATCTAAATAAGAGTGTATGAGATGAGAGTTCTGACGATATTAAGAACTAGCTAAGGTTTCAGGATTCAATAGGTTAATCAAATCTAAAGAACTTTATATATTGAATAGATCTAGGGTAATTTCACAAATGTAAGATAAAACCAATGATTATGATATTATCTTATCTCTTAATTCTAATTGATTTAGTTGATCATGTAAATAAATTAAATTAAAAGGGAATAAGCATAATAAGCTAAAATATAATGCATTATATATGAAATCCTCACAAAGAATTAGACTTTGTTCATTCACCAATTTAATTGTATTAGCCAACTAATCGTTCCAACAACTAAGAGCTAATGATCATGGATCAGTTAATTATGTATTGAATCTAACTTAGGTGGCTAGTCTAAGAAAGATAAATTAAACACTTAATTAAATAAAAATCCATTCCATATACAAGAATATTTGAACAAGATTAAAACCATTTGATACCCTTGCCTTAGATAAAACCAAATTAACCACATATATTTATCAATAAACATAAAAAATACGAATAAAAGATAAGAAAGAATTCAGAAATTATACAACCCAAACATGAAATCTAAGGTTGAATTCCTTACTCCTCAAATCCACTCGAATCTATGCTAGAATCACTCAGTCTCACACATTCAATGCCTAAGAAGAACTTGAGAGGAAAACCAAACTCAAAAGAATGAAAATCTAACTACAAATTAAGCATCCCCCCTAATATGTGGCAAATATTAGGGTTAATAACCTAATTAGGGTTAATTTTGTCATTCTTGAAGTGAAATACCCTCCAGATCACGTAATTAAAAAGGTAAAATGGCACTTGAAATCAAGTAAAATGACATTGTTTTGATAAACCATTATTTTTATGTCTTTTTTTTTTAAGAAAATGATGTTTTTAAGGGAGATAAATGGTACTGTTTATGTAACTATCTTCTTTAAAAAAAATTTCTTGAACTAAAACAACTCTTCGTCTAAGAGATAAACAGCCCTATTTGGGCCTATTGTTTATATTTTGCTTAAAATGCGAAACTCATCTTTCTACGCACTTAATTCCTCGAATTTAATGTATACTTGAAATTTCGTCAAAATAATTTATGAATAAGACGAATTCACACTCGAAAGTGGATAAAAATATTTAAAAATGTTGCATAAAACTTATGTAATTTACCCACATCAGATAGGTAATAGCGGAGGATGGCATTGTAATGAATACGAATGTTGTATTCTATAGGCCAAAGCCTAAAGAGAGTATCATGCAGAACAAGAAAAGCATTAGCCAACATATTGCTAGTGCATTTAAGAACTCAAAATGGTATCCTTCAGAGAATAATGGAGCCATGTTTATTTAATATTCAAGACTGTAGTGTGAAAGTTCTTTGGAAACCGCAAGTCGAGATAGCAGTTGGTTCCCCATGTATAACATCTGTTTTGAAACACTAATTTAGCAAAACTAGGTGGAACTATAGACGCCAATTTGGAATATATTGGAGTGGCACAAATTGAAGCCTTTTATGTTCTTGATCTTTCTGTTTCTTCCAACTCATCTGGCCTCGCTTTTATTCAATTGTCTAGTTTTCTTGGAGAATGACGGAAGTTGAGCGATTCTCCTTTCGTTAAAGTGGATCTTGAAGGTTTGCAAATCTTATTTCTGAACTGCTGTTGCTTATGTTTAGTCTTGAATAATGACAAGAAATAATCATGAGACTTCGATCCACTTTTTTAACATGTCATGTTCTACTTGGTCGACATGCATTGAATCAGACGGTATGGTGGTTGTCATTATTTGGATATTAAGTTGGCTATATGAGCTTGTATGTTCTGCTTTTGTTTACTATTAAGCAGAACCACGAAACGTGTACATGATTATTCATTTATTATGTAGATGTTAAGCTTATGATGTGATTACAGACCTATAGTTCTGAAATATGACCAAGACATACGGCGTGTAATTCTCGAAGCAACTAACGCTACCACTTATTTTCATACATTTCGATATAATAAAACCCAACCGCATAAGTCCCCGTTGTATCTAATTTTTGTAACTACGAAAAGCTCATTGCTACCCAGCAAGCTTTACTGCCCTTTATGTACGAGACGCCCAAGACCTTTTTCAACCTCGGCTATTCTTGAATATATCAAGAGGCCTCACATAATTTGAGGTACTTGGTAATTGTTGAAAATGGAAACACTAGAGTGGTACAACGTCAAATTTTGCCTTATTGCACTAAGTAGCTGAAAATAGGTAGAAGTTCAATCAGGAAGAGAAAATATTAATGATTGATATGGTCGAAGCCAGCATGCTTGACGGTTCTCATTGCTAGCCAGGTCATGGTGGAATATCCGCAAAACCAATCATTGAAAATGACCAATACAGGCCAAATACGGGTAAAAAGCTTCACACTTTTAAGGCATGGTGGGGGAGACATTGTTAAATGGAGGTTGAAAATAAGCAGCGAACGAGAAAATAAATGGAAAGTCGACATAAAAAGAAAATCAACCTCGAATGTTGCGTCCCAATGGAGACATGACGGATGGCGGTATAATCCTTTCTTATCTTTTGAAGGCTCGAGGATACACACTTACTAAACCAAGTTGGTTTTACATTTCAAATATCATTCTCTATTTAGTTTCTAAACTTCTATATTTCTCTCCTCTTTCTTTCTTTTTTCTTAGTCAGATGCTTTACTGGATTAATGAATTTCTTTTTTCGTGGGGCACTTTCCTGCAATATATGAATAGCAGAAGTTGATGGGGGTTCGGTAGTCAGTTGATTAGGGAATCATACCATAATAATATATCTTCTAAGTTGAAAATTAAGCAACAAATTAATCCACTTACCTCATGGTTATGTATCATTTTACTGAAGAAAAATTAGCAGTCACCGATAATGAAAATAATATTTTGTATCGTTTAGTTAGAAGAAAATATAAAGGTCAGTGGAGAAACACTGCAAGGTTCAATTTGTAATTCTCTTAGATGTCGGCCTTCCTTCATTCCAATTTTTCAATTTTTGAGTTTTGCAAGACTAAAGAAATACCTTTTCTAGTAAATATATGAAAAAGCTTTTTTTCTCATATTTACCATAATAATTGTAATGAATATAAACACAAATTTAATTATTATAAATTTCAACTGCAGCTAACGTAATAACAAACTCGACATTAATCTTAATATTACGATCATATTTATGTTTGCGATCTCTTATTTATTTTTAGTAATTTCAATAAAAAAATTTTAATGATTTATTTATTCTTGGAGCCCTTTGAAGGGAAGATGGACAAATTATATATTGGCATCACCATCTTGCTTCATTGCACTATTTATCAAAAAATCCCTATAGGAAAACAAATTCTAGATCCCATAACTACCGGTTCTCTACTACAACGTAGCACCAAGCTTTGAAATTGAACAAATTCGGAAAATTTATGGTTCGGTAATCAAAATATCAAGAAGAGCACACTTCCAAATCTTTTTTAAAATTAAACATTTTGTCCCTATTAAAATTTAAATCTTGGTAGAGGAGGATCTTTTAAACATCCTCTTCCTTCCAAATCTTGTTTGTTGTTTGTTGATCATGTGTTTATTGATTGTTTTCCAAAGTTTGGGCGCATAAGATTCATCATTTCTGTTCTTGTTTGGAACTTAGGATACACATAATTTCAAGGGACGGTCTTATAGTTGTTTTTTGTTCTAGGTCAACTTAGAAAATCAATATTTTTGGAGGCCATATTTCTCAGAAGTAAAATCATACAGAAAACAGCACTTGCACACACTTGCGCGGAGCCAAACCTTAAAATAGGTTAGACGTTCTCCCAGTGGAAGCTTTAAAAATTCAAATAAATGTCAAATTAAAAATACTACTTACTGTTTTCTTTCATTACAATCAAACTATAACCACAGGAATTACCACGGGCCACACCAAGAGGTTTCTACAAAATGGCAGCTGGTTCCCACACTAAACAATTCGAGGAATCTTTTGGTTAGTTGTTGCCTTTTGTCTTATTCTTCATCATCTAAAAATAATGCTTTGATTCGACATATGGTGGTTGTATGGAGATGCATTAGATGACGCTAAACTCATTTTTTCAAAAGAAAGACAATTTTTTTGTACACTTGCACTGAACTTTGCACTTCCTTGCACTGTCTCCACGTCAACTGCCTAGAAGAATCCGAGATCCGATTATCATAGTACAGGTTCTTAATCTTGTCCCCTTTACACCTATTACATATGATACCAAGTAGACACTAACATCAGCATACAATATAAAGAAGGTTAAGTGGAAACTAAAAGATAAACATAAATAACCTTTTATAATCTTGGTTCCCTTATTTAGACTCAATTAGATCTGTCCAATATATATATTTATATATGTGTTTATATATATATAAATCTTCTTCTTATAATCAAGATATCTAGAAATAAAGAGTGTTTTCTTTCATATATTTCAAGTTTTTACTTTTAAATTGGTATAATCTTACTTGATATACAAAAAGATAAGTAAATACAATGTTGAATCATCCGGATCAAAATGATTCATATCATTATTAAGTCTAAATTACCTTTCAATATAGGAATTATTCTTAGTAAATTAACTCACAACTAATGGAGATGCATATGACTTAAAAGGAAAAACTTTCTTATAGTTATGGTAAAATGAAACTATCGACAAAGTTGGAAGATAGGTACAAGCTTAAGTATGCTAAAAAGTAAGAAGTGGAAAGACGGGTGCTAAAATTTATGAGTCCATAAATTATGAAGCAATACTTACGCCTATCTATTATTCGTGAACTTTTGGAGCACACTGTCACAAGTCTTCTATGATGAAAGTGAAAAATTATAACTCTTTGCTTTAAATTAGAAACTGCCAAACAATATGGCGAATCTCGCTCTAAATATTATGGAGAGTTACTTGGAATGTTCTAAAAATTGGATCATTGAGATAAATTTGTCATAGATCCAAATAATGTTGTGGTATATTGAAAGTCTATTACAAGACTAAGAGTGCATATATTTCTTGCTAGGTTGGATAATTGTTTCATAGGTTTGTAGAGAAATTTTCCAAAAGGAATTAATTCCAAATCTAGAATAATGCTACACCTTGATCAACTGAGAGGCAGTATGACATGAGATGTTAAAAGGAGAGATGAGACACCCTGAAGCTATAGATATGGTGACATGAAAAGCCAGTCAATAGTGTTGAAAGGTCTACCTACTAATATAACCATTGTGAAAAGTCAAGCTATATCAAAAATTGTTGTTTTGAACTTACAAGGTACTTAGAATAGTGGGATCACAATCAAGCATCTAGGAGAAGGAAATCTAAGAACATCCTAATTACTACTATTGTCAAAAATACAATAAAAGGATGATATTAAGTCAAATTCAGCACTAATAGGAAATACAGGAGATGATGGTAAGATTTTTAATAGTTTTACACCTGATGCATAATTGATTTTGATACTTTAGGTCATATGAAATTTGATTCTAAATAAGTTAAAGAGCTTATCTATCCTCACAAAGATTATTTCTATTGTTGATAGTAAAAGGGTTCTCATCATAGGAGAGGAATCTATAACTCTCACCAATATTTTGAATTTGGACCCCATTTTATTTATCTCATCTTTAAATTAAAACTTTTTATATTTCTTTTAAATAATAGCAACCTTATCATGTATTCTTGTTTTTGCCTAATTTTTATCTGTTTAAGGAAATATGAACAAAGAAGACAATTGGTTGGAGCATTAAGTAAGAAATTTTGTATACTTAAACTTACTGTCAAATAGTTCTAATGAGTTACATCAAGTTTCGGCAATAGATGATTCTAAAATGGAGAAAAATGAAGTTAAAAACTAGTTATAATATCGACGATTAGGGCATGCATCCTTCAATTATCTTAAAAGGTTATTTCCTATTTTTATACGAGATTGATGTTTTTAATTTCTATTTTTGTTTATAAATTTTCAAAAAGTTATTAAAGTTCACATTCATCAAGTTTAAATAAAAACTATTTGCCTTTTATGATTTTTCATTATAATGTTTGGAGTCCATCTAAAATTCTGACATTGGAGGGATCTCATTGGCTTATTTTTTTTAATTAATGTTTATACCAAAATGACTTGGTTATATTTCATTAATTTTAAAAGGAAAGTGAATTTATTATTTCATAAAATAAATAAAATCATTCATTCTCAATATAATACACAAATGCAAGTTCTTTATAGTGATAATAAGGGGAGTACCAAAATTCTAAATTGAAGCAGTATTTAAAAGTACATAGAATTATTAACTAAATTACATGTGTTGATACACTTCATAAAAATAAGATGTCCAAGGGGAAAAAAACTGACATTTGTTGGATGTTTTTCATGATTCATTGATTTAAGATAGTATACCATTATCCTATTTGGGAGAAGCATTCTCTTCTACAGTATATTTAATAAATTGAACTCCTTTATGGTCCCTTGATTTTCAAACACCACTTTAAGCTCTTAATAATTTTTTATCTCTTCCACTGACACCAAATTTACTTCTCATGTCTTTGGATGTATAGTATCTATACATATCCATAAACATTAACATCACAAGCTAGTTCCATGCGCCATACTATGTGTCTTTCTTAGATATGCTACAAACCAAAAATGTTACAAGTGTTATCATCGTCAAACTTAACAAATATACATAAATATAGACATATTTTTTGTGAATATTTGTTGTATTTTTCTTATAAGTATCCATTTGTAGGGTAGATCCAAAAGGAAATTGAAACTTTTAACTATTAGTTGCATGGGAAGCAACAAATTTTTTATAATGCTATTATTCTTGATAATAATCCTTTGGAGAATGAAGGGATGATTGAGTCAAGAACTATAAGTCCATCAATCAAAGAGGGGTATGAATCCCAAACTAGTATACCATAACAATCATCTACTGAAAATATTTCTACTTTCTTAAGCCACTCAAAAAATGATTACTGTAACGTCTGAATAGAGGTATTCTTACATATGAACTTGATATTTCAAATGAAGTTAAATATCCTATGAGTAATTATGTATGAACTCATAACATGTCATAATCAAATAAGTCATCTATCGATCAATTAGCTACTACAGCTATTCTTAACAGTATGCAAGAAGCTTTAGTTGATCTAACATAGAGATTGGATATGAATGAGGAAATGAACTTCTTATAAAATAATGAAACATTGGAACTTATTGATTGCCAATCAAGAAAAAGATCAACAGGATGTCAATTAGCTTACACCATAAAATATAATGTAGATGGTATAATTTCATGATTCAAAGTAAAAATAGTAGTAAAATGGTACATTTAAATCTATGAGATTGATTATACAAAGACATTTGCTCTTATGGCTAAAATTAATATTGTTAAAGTATTATTATCCGACCTACAAATTTAGATTAGCCATTACAGTAACTTGATGCAACAAATGCCTTTTGATAAGGTGAATTGTCTGAGGAATTCTATATAGAGCTTCCATTAGGATGCATGGCATTAACAAAATAGATTGGAAAGGACTGTAAATTGAATAAATTATTATATGGATCGAAAAAGTCTCCTTGAGCATGCTTTAGAAGGTTTAGAAAGTCCATAATAACTTTTGAAGCTTATAAAAACAATTCAGTCCACACCTTATTTTTAAAGAAAGAGGGTAAGTTAAAATTATTGCTCTTATTATATATGTGGATGAAATGATAATTACAAGAAATGATCTAGAGGAAAGGAATTCCTTATAAGAATACTTATCCAAAAAATTTGAAATGAAAGATGTTGGTTACATGAAATATGTTCTTAGGATCCAAGTTTCTATATTTGTGGAAGGAATTTTTATCCCAGGACTTATTATAAGAAACTGATATGTTATTATGTCAACTAGTTGATACACCAATCAAGGAAGGCTTGAAGTTGCATATTGACACAGATCAAGTACTTGTTAATAAAGATAATTATTAAAGACTTGTAAGTAAGATGATGTATTTAACTCACACAAGATCCTATCTTGCTTATGCATTGAGCATTGTCAATCAATTTACACGAAATTCTGGAGATTATCATATAAATGCAGTTATACAAGTTATGAGGTACGTGAAATCTACTTTTAAAAAAGGCACACTGTTTACTAAAAATACAAATTAGTAGGAAATATATATTTATACAAATTTTGTTTTAAGGATCAATTTTTTGATATTATTACTAAAGTAGTCTCAAAGCATGTGTTTTAATACGGTGTTTAATATTCATATAATTCGTAATATTTTATGGTTTTTTAGTGATTTAAATGTCTTAATCCTTGATTTTATTATATTGTATGTTTTGCATGATAAAATGAAGAGTTTAACTAACAAAGTTTTTTTTCAATTTTTAGGCATGTTTTGGGTTAAAAGAGATAAATATTGTAAAAGCAGACAAAAATAAATCATTAAAAAAACAACAACACCATTTATCTCTGTGATGAGTGTCATTTTTAATAATAGAAAAACTCAAAAGCTAAACATGAGTCTTAAACAATGCCATTTTAGATTCCAAACACCATCATTTTGAACCTATGGCGTAAATAGAAGAATAATAGTTCATTAAAATGGCATCATTCTACCCCAACCCAAGTGTTGTTTCATGTTTGAAAATTTTGATACACGATAGAAATTTTTGGGGAAAAAAATACCAAACTACCTAAGAGACATATTTAAGGTTAAAAAATCCTACCATTTCTCATAACACACATAACAAGAAATCTAGAGCTATAAAAACTACTCTCAAAAGGGAGAGAGATTAAAAAAAAGGAGAATAAAGGGAGAAAGATGAAAAACTGCCTTGCAGTCATGGTCCTCAACTTTTGTTAGTCAATAAGAATGACTCTATTCATCTTTTTTAATTATTCTTTTCCACTATAAATAGCTTTTTTTTTCTGTCTACTTAAAGGATAATTTAAGTTAATTGTGAGATCTGATTGATTACATTATATTCTTTAGATTCCTAAATATTTATATATTTTTCTAAGTTGAATAAAATTATTATTTTAATTAAATGTACAAGAAGCCTATTGTTCAATAATTAAAATAATATACATAAAATTAGAATTTCAAATCATTAATTGTTTAAAAGTTCTAATATTAGTGGTAAAAAAAGATTACATTATAAAAATATATTATTTAACTTAGATGAGCCAAGCTCGCGTGATTGTTGTTTAGAATCAATAGTCTTTTTAGTGCTTAATGCTACTGATAAATTAAATCTTAATAGATTATTTAGGTTTGTTTATTGGTAAGAGAAATAAATCAAAGAGCTTGTATTGGCTATCAACAAAGTAAGGAAAGACAGATTGTTCTAGCATGTTAACAACTATAACCAACTTATTTATGAACTAAAGAGTTAATTCTTATATTAATAATCAATTCGTAAAGACCTAACTGAGATTGTACCTTTGATTAGATACTTTTTTATTATTAATTGCTTACTTGTTTTGATTTTTAATAGTTATGTTACATAGTCCAGTGTTTAAAAATGTCTTTTCTTTTATTTGTTTTGTTGACTTTTAAAAGCTGATAAATCAACCTAATCTCTGTAGAATACGACCCAACTCATCATTATTACTAAGTTATTTATTTGGTATAGAGTGGAAATTTATTTTTGTTAGATACGAACCCCATCACAATGGCATCGTTATTAGATATTGGTGTTAAAATTAGATTTATTGGTTTTTCTGCTTATGTTTCAATCTTCTTGTGAAGATGAATTTAACGATGAATGTGAAATTGAGAAGGCAACTAGGAAGCTAAGGAAGAAAGTTAAACTTCAAGCTCAACAAGCACCTATAAGCTTTGATTTTATTTCTAGTAACTTTAAAGCAAAAGATATGGCTATCAAAGAGAGAAACTTAAGGGAGTAGGTTGCACCAGATGTCCACCAACAACTACTTTTTACTAAGTACTTGACATTAGGGCTAACATTTGAGTTAAAGTTCAGTTTGATTCATTGATTGCCTACCTTTCATGGACTAGAGAATGAAGACACTCATAAGCACCTAAAGGAATTTCATGTAATATGTTTAAGTACGAGATCACATATGATTTTAAAGAACAGATCAAGTTGCTTGGATTTACATTCTCACTAGCCAACAAGGTTAAAGATTAATTGTTTTATCTACCTCCTATATCTATTAATATATTAATGGAGATGGTGAGATTATTCTTGGACAAATTTTTCTCTACCTTGATAGGTGCCAGTATAAAAAAGGAGATATATAGGTTTAAGCAAAGAAATACAAAGACTCTTCATGAGTATTAGGAAAGGTTTAAGCATTTATGCAGAGTTGTCCTTGACATGGAATTTCAGAGTATCTCCTTATTCTATACTTCTCTCAAGGATTGCTTACTATAGAGAAGAAGATGAAGAATACAACTACTGGAGGTGTTTTAGTGAAGAAGAAAACCCTCAAGAAGTTAGAGATTTAACTTTAGTTATGGCTACTAACTCACAATAACTTAATTTTAGGCAAGAATCAACTCCAAAGAGAGTTTTTAAGGTAATTATATCATCTCTAAAGCATTATATTTCTAATCTATCTTCTCTTTTATAATAATTAGATATAAGGAATACCTAGCAAGTCAAGGCTTACAAAATATGTGCTACCTTTAGCCACCCAACTATCGTGTTTCTAACACTTCAGGATAATTCACAAGAACACGTTAATGCATTAGAGGATTTCCTAGACCACCACAATAAAAATATGATCCCTATTCAAATATTTATATCCAAAATAAAGGGATCACTATAACTTTAGTTATAGAATAACCAAATTCCTAACAATTCCAACCTTGCCCACCATTGCAATGGAAAAAAAAAATCTACTGCTAAGTATTTCTTTAGAGAAAATTGTTAAAATATTTGTGATTAACACAAAAAAATTTTAATAGGAGACAAGGATGAGCATTTTAAACATGGAGAAACAAATTAGTTAGGTAGCATCGTTTTTTAGTAGATTAGAAAATATCAAGGAAAGTTACCTTCACAAATTGTGGTTAATCCTAAGTAAAATATTATTCCAGTTACCATAAGGAGCCGTAAAGAGTTAAAAGAATCTGAGAAGATTGTAGCAAGCCCTAGAGGAGGAGATAGAGAAGGAAATAATAGCTCCCTAACACCATACTAATAAGCTCAACGGATGCAAAAGTGAAAAGCCTAAGACATTGGTGATAAATCCTCCTTTTCTTGTAAGATTTTTTAAGTCTAAGAAAGAAGAGGAAAAAAAAAACAGAGATCCTTAAGAACTTTCACAAGGATAAGGTAAATATTCCTTTACTTAATGCTTTTAAATAGGTACCTCGCTATACAAAATTTCATAAGGAACAAAGCACCAATAAGAAGAAGCTGAAAGGTAATGAGAAAACAAGTGTGAGGGAGACGTTTCAGCAGTTCTCCAAAAGAAATTACCTCCAAAGTTTAAGAACTCAAGTATGTTTACCATATCTTACAAATATTATAGGTATTGAAAAAGCCATGTGTGATTTAGAAGCTTCTAAAATATTATGTCTTTTTCTATTTATTCATCACTGAATATTGATCCATTGAAAGAAACAAGTGTAATTATTTAATTGGTTGATAGATCTAATGTTTATTATGAAAGGGTTATAGAGGATGTATTGGTGTAAATGAATGGTTCAGTTTTTAATATTGATTTCTATATGTTAGATATGGAAGAAAGTGACTCTTCTAATCTAACATCAATTTTATTAGGGAGACAATTTTTTAAAACATCAAGGATAAAAATTCATATGCGTGATGGAAAACTTACTATAGGATTTAATAAGAAAGTTATTAAATTCAATATCTATGATGTTATGGAATCTTTCAGGGATGTGTCTTCGATTTTTATTATAGATCTTATATATTTTAACACAAGAATCAGTTGAAATAATTAATAACGATAAGTTAAAAGTTGTACTAAAGAGAAGCTTCAATCTTGAAGAATTACAAAATTTTAAGGAGAACTATCTAATAGATTTTGAATTACAGGATACAATTTATGAACTAGAGTCATTTAAACCTATAAGGAGATATTTTTTAACTCTTAAGATTCAAATTTTTGACACAAATCAAATTTATATGACTAATGATTATCATTTAAAACTATTTTATGAGGATTTTTAGCTGTCTACTATTGAAGAGCTTAGTTTAGAATATCGATATTCTAAAAATTGAGCAGTTGTTAGATCTAACCATATACATTAACTAAAGCTAATCTTTGGGAGGCAATCCAAATTATTTTTGTCTTAATTTATTTATGTTTAATTATTCTTGTGTTGTTTGATTTTTTATTTTGTTTTAGATCATTATTATTGACTCTAGAGTAACTATATAGCCTATGGACACTACTCATTTTAGGGAAGTCATACTCTCTCTTATTCTTTCATTCTCTTTATTTGTTGAGTATTTGTCTTCATATAACGAGGGTAATGTATGGACTAAGTTTGGGTGAGGGGTTTAGACATTTTATTGAATATAGAGGTGTGTTTTTATTACTTAAAATTTTCAAAATCAAGTTATATTTTTACACTTAAATGATTGTGAGTTGTAAAAATGATTACTTCAGATATGTTACTTTAGAGTTATTGTAATAGTTAGTTAATTGTTAATTAGTATGCTTTAATATAGTTGATCTAATTAGTATTTGATTAATATTGAATAATTCTTCATCGATTATGACTTTTCTTATGTATTGTTATATGAATTACATATGTCAAGTTGACCATTATATACAGTATAAAGTTTTAAGGAGAATTTTTATGGATTTTTATGCAAACTTGCAAAAGGATGTTCAAATTATAGGTATTTTATTAAAACAATGGAAAATTAAAAAAATAATTTGATGAAGAAAAGAAGAAATAATGAATAAGAAAATTAAGTGTTGTGAAATAGAAAGATAGAGCGTAAAGTACACTTGCCATATCATAATTAACGGTAAGATAGAGTATGAAATACACTTATCATAGTAGGACAAAGCATAAAACACATATATTGAATCACTCTAAGAACAAGTTGGATGACTATTTTTAGAAATGTTTATTACTGTTAATTCCACTGACTCGTGCTAAAGTTTCTAACTAATTTTTGACTTCTATTGGGATACTTAAGGATAAACGTTGTTTAAGTGTAGAGAAATTTAATAGGGTATAATATTAATATAATTCACAATATTTCTCGTTATTTTAGAGATTCAAAGTTTTTAAATCCTTGACTTTGATTATGTTGTGTGTTTTGCATGCTTTAATGAAAAGTTAAAGTCAATTGTTTTGGTTAATTTTCAAATATGATTTGGGTAAAAAGAGCAAAATATGGTGAAAAAAGACAAAAGAAAAACATTAAGAAACAATAGTCCCATTTTTCTTTATGGTGATTGCCATTTTGCATAAGAAAAAAAAGTCAAAGGCTAAACGTGGGTCCTAAATAGTGTTGTTTTAGTTTCCAACACCAATGTTTGGCTTTCATTCGCAAGCAAAAGAATAACATCCTATTAAAATGGCATCATCCTACCTTTACCCAAGGGTGTTTTTTCATATCAAAAATCTTATATATGATGAAAATTTTTGGAGAAAAAGGATCAAACTACCTAAGAGATATATTTAAAGTTTAAAAATTATATTAGTCTTTATAACACATTGTTAGGGGTGAAATTTATAGTTCCTTTGAATGATATTTGTTATGCATTGCCTGTATTTTGGTGCTTAAATGTTTGATTTATCTTTGGCAATGTTTAATTTGTAGCTTGATGTGAATAATTGAATAATTGAGCAAATATAAGGCAAAAGGACCAAGTTCGAGGACTAATGCAATGGTCTGGCCAACCCACCATATTACTCCTAGAGACCCTGACATTGCTTCAAATATTTGGACCAATATGATGGTCTTTAGTCCACTGTATTGAGGTGGTGAGCCCACTGTATTAAGTCGGCAGCTGGGTTTTCCAACATAATTTTCCATAATTGCGGCTTGTCTTCTTCTTCAATCAATAGTAGCTCTTTCTTTAGAAGTAAAGGACGTCTCTAGGCTCCAAAAATACAAGTAGCTTAGGATAAAAAAATCATTTTTCTTTCTTGTTTACATATTCAACTTATTTTTAGGTTAGTTTTCTTTAGTTTTGGTTTCAATCTTTGTAAATCCAGTTTGCAAATTGTGTTTCTGAGTTCCAATAGGTGTAATCACAAGGTTAAGAGTTATATTAGCATCTTAGAAACATCTTTGGTGAATTCTAACCCTTAATCTTATGTATTATTGTTGTTGTTTTTTAATTAATCAAAGTTTATATTGTTTAAGTTAATTATCTTATGATCTTTGATTAATTTATGTACTGAATGTTTAATTTTAGTTAAGCTAGGTTGTTAAATGGTTAATTGTATTAATTAATGATTGATGCATGATTAGTGAATTAATCTTTATCTATTAAATGTTTAATACTTGTCATAAACTAATCACTTAAGATATTATCATCAGATAATATAAGATATGATAATCTCTACCTAGGTTATTAGTAAAATCAATAAATAACATGGTTTAAATCAGTAAAATAACCAAACAATTGTTAATCATAAGGGTGTTAGTCTTGAATTAGAGAATTTTAGGATTACACTTCCTAAGCTTTAAACCTAGTATCTAAGTCTGAAGTATATCCAAACCTCAAGATATGACCAATAGAGATAAGACAATATCTTAACTATAGCACTGTCTTAATTTAGTGAAGATACACTAGATTAAGTGTCACTAAGTCATCAATTAAATCATCAATGACCAAAGCTTTAACTGGATAATTTAGGAAAAAGTAACCTTAAACTCTTTTACAATTGATTAGAAGTTTTCTAGACTTTCTAGATTAGTTTTCCAATTTAATTTATAAAACTACCATAATTCTCTAGATAATTGTAATCTATTGACCTAGTACTTATATACACACTTCCTCCTGGATTGACATTCGAAGTCTTAAATATACTGCATTACGTTACTTATTGCAATCAGTGCACTTACCGAAACGTTGGTCTCAAACTAAATATGAATGTGTGCGTTAAAAGATAGATTAATTTAAGCTAATTTTTTGTATGATCGACTGCAATAAGGATATGTCATTTGATCACACTTAAGTATTTATTATCTTAATGCATATCATTTGGTTATTATTTTCTTTATAGTATATAATTATTGGAAAATTTTGAAAATTTTCGTTGTTCATTAAAATTTTTCCTTTTGAGTTCGATTATTTTTATAATTTAAGATGTTATATTATTAATTAAATATGTTTATTAACATTTGAATTTGATTCTTCATTGATTTAGAAAATGAATACCTGGTGATCATAATAATTTCTTTATATAAACTGTATATTCTTAAGTAATTTTTTACATCATTTAAATATCTTCATCATCTTATTTTAATTAAAATAAAAAACAAAGAAAACAAATTTAAAAAAGGAAGAAAATAGATGTTCATATGTGTTTAAATAAGTCAGTAAATAAATTCACTATGCTGACTTTTAACCAATTGGTTGAAGTTATTGAGTGGTGCTAGTAGCCAGTTGATGTGACGTGGTTTAGTTAAGTAACCAAGAGTTGTTCATGAAAAAATGTTGACCTTCATATTATAAGATTAAATGACTTATCAACCAAGCTTCTAAAACTCATTTTTGTGCTTTTTATGTTATTAATTTTTATGTCACTAATAAATAAAAGATGTGAATTTTTTTAAATGATGTTGAATTTTACTTTGTAAATATTCGTTTTATGTAAAGAAATGATTTGTGTGAATCAGGTTGCAATATGAAGAAATATAAGTTATCTTAATTCATTTGTTAATAGACATGCTTAATTAATTAGTATAACATCTTAATGATTTGATTTATAATTGAATGATTTAGGAAAAGCTTTCAATGATTTCGTTTGAAAATTTTGAGTTGTTTCCTATAATTATTTCCTATTTTGAAAATGATGATAGATTTGTTTGCTTAAGGATAAGCAAACACTTAAGTATGAGAGAGTTGTTAAGGGTCATTTGATAGTGTTTTTAAGTGTTATTTGATATAAATTTACCCATATTTCTATGTTTAAATAATTTAATTAATTTTTAAAAATGTTTAATTTGAAGATGGATGTAAATAATTAAAGAATTGAGCAAGTAGAAGGCAAAAGGACCAAGTTGTAGGACCAATACAATAGTCTGTCCAACCCACCATATTACTACTAGAGACCCCGGTATTGCTTCAAAGATTTGGACCAATACGGTTGGCTAGCGATGAGCCCATCATATTAAGTCAGCAACCGTGTTTTCTAACAGAATTTTCCACAATGGTGACTTGTTTTCTTATCCAATCAACAACTGCTCTTTCCTTATAAGTAGAGGACGTCTCCATGCTCTGAAAAAACAAGTAGCTTTGGATCAAATATCATTTTTCTATCTTTATTTCACATTCAACTTAGTTTTAGATTAGTTTTCTTTAATTTTTGTTTCAATCTTTGTAAATTCAGTTTGCAGGTTGTGCTTATAAGTTCCAGTAGCTGTAATCACGTGGTTAAGAGTTAGATTAGCATATCTCATAAACATATTTGGTGAATTCTAACCCTTAATCTTATATATTATTGTTGTTTTTGTTAATTAATCATAGTGTATGTTGATTAAGTTAATTATCTTATGATCTTTTATTATTTTAAGTACTGAATGTTTAATTTCAGTTAAGATAGGTTGTTAAATATGTTTATTAATAGTTAATAGTTTTAATTAATGATTGATGAATGATTAGTGAAATAATATTTGTTTATTAAATGATTAATGCTTGTGCTAAACTAATCACTTAGGATATTGTCATCAGATAATCTAAGATCCAATAATCTCTACCTAGGATATTAGAAAAATCAATAAACAACGTGATTTAAATTAGTAAAATAACTGAATATTTGGTTAATTAGGAGGGTGCTAATATTAAATTAGAGAATTTTAATATTAGACTTCCTAAACTTTAAATCTATTACCTAAGTTTGAAGTATAACCAAACCTCATGATAGGACTAATATAAATAAGTCATTATCTTAACCATAGCGCTGTCTTGATTTAATGAAAATACCATAAATTAAGTGTCACTAATCTATCAATTAAATCATTAACCACCAAAGCTTTAACTGGATAATTTAAGAAAAAATAACCTTAAACTCTTTTACAATTGATTGGAATTTTTCTAAGATTTCTAGATTAATTTTGTAATTTTATTTTAATTTTGTAATTTTATTTTAATTTCCTAATTTATAAAACTATCATAATTCTATAGATAATTGTAATTCGATTGATCTAGTATTTACATACACACTTCCTCGTGGGATCGATATTTGGAGTCTTAAAAATACTTCACTATATTACTTATTGTGACAAGTGCACTTGTCAAAAAGTTGATCGTGAATAAATTATAATTTTATGAGTTAAAAGATACTGAAGAAGAGTCATGTCAGGATGTGGAAAATGAAGAGTTAGAGAGGACAGATGCACCTATACCACCCTCTATTGTGAGACCACATACTCTAGAATTGAAACCCTTACTTCCCATTTTGGATATACATTTTTAGGTGAGGACCACTCACTACCCATTATTATCTCTAACCAGTTAGATTTGGAGCAAGAGAAGAAAGTGATCACAACCATTAAGAAAAGAACGAGGGCTATGGGTTGGCAAATTTATGATATCTGAGGTATTATCCCAAATATAGTTATGCACAGAATATACCTTGAAGATGGGTGTAAGAAGGTGAGAGAAAGACAAAGGAGATTGAATCCAAATATG
>JAOXYD010198073.1:0-22699 GCA_028565735.1 Pinacopodium congolense | reverse complement strand
ACCTTCCAACTCCAAGCTTTCCATAATGGATCCTTCTTGAAACATACCTAACTTTAAGATTAACATCATAAACTCAAGCCATTAGTGATTAAGCATGTTTTTTAATCATCAAAACTAAGATTGGAACCCCCCTTGGTTCAACACAGTTGAATCACATTTGGTTAGGATATTAGCTAGCCAAATTATTAACCAGGTAGAAAGTCCCTTCTTGGTAACTTTTGAAACCTATCATTTGCTAGTTGAGTTAGATTAGCTAATGGTCTAGCCGGCTAAAAACTACCTATTATATTTCTTTTAAAACTTTGTTTGACTAGCCTATCCAAGCCCTTATGTTAGTTACCCGTCTTAAACAGGCTTTTAGCCGTCCTACCCCTATTTCCTTTACTCCTTGCGTAGCCTCGCGTGGTGATTTAGGATATCAACCGAATGGTTTGAGTCTCTTTTACAAAAATTTTTAACTTAAATATTTCAATTATTAAAATTTAATAATACTCTTATAAGATTGTGCAAAAATAGTCGTTTTTGTAGACCTTTGAAGTTATATTTAATCATAAAAAAGATAAATGAGTTTGGAATCAAAAAATTGAAGAAAAGTAGCTTTTCAGTATGTTTAACGGCTAAGGTCATGACACCCTTACGATTTGTCCCACAACTATGGCTCTGGACGTAGGATGGTTGGACTTCTGCACCTATAAAAGCACATTTTGAGTTAGTAACCCTTGAGTGAGATAACCTTAGAATGAGCACAACTACCACTTAAGAGAGGACATTCATTCCTAGGTCAATTTCACTCAAGATTAAAGCCATTCAAAAGGAGGAAATCAAGATTAAAGTGAAGATTTAAAAAGATTAATAAAGGTTTCAACAAGGACTCATTAAAGATTGAAAACTTGAATCACATGAGAATTAGTTTGTTTTTATTCTTTGTTCTTCTTTAACAATTGTTGGATTTATGTTTAGAGCTATTATTTAATTTCTATGGATCTAGTTGAGATAAACCCTAGACATGCGTGTTTGTTATTTATGCTTTGATTCAATAAAAGACCAGGTTTTCTTAGGTTTATTCATGGATTTGTTGTATTGGATTGAGATTTTTTGCATCTAATTTTAATTGTATTATTTGATTTCCTATATTAAGATTGAAAAATCACTTATATGGATAGATCAATCCATGAATAGACAGCCTTGCATAAGGTGCTGAAAATAAGCTTACATAAGTTTCTTGGGTTAGATTTAAACCTAATCAAAATAATAGGATTAATGGATCAAGGTAATGTATCAAATGTGATTTTAATTGAGAAGAGATTCTAACCAATCAATCAAGGGAATATGAATCGTATTGCTCGAGAGAGATAAATAATTCAATTTAGGGATTTTATAGTTTAAGTAAGTTATGTTAAGTATTTAATCAAGATAAATCTTAAGCATATCAAGGTTTTAGGGCGATACCTCATATAGGTCTTAATCTCATTAATTATTATTTATTTGTATAAATTGCTTAGGTTTGGCTTATGATTTTGGGTTGTTTTTAATTTTAATTTAATTATAATTTTAACTAATTTACTCATTTTTATTACATTAAATAATAGAAAGATAATCAATAGTGGTAGCTCAATCATCATTATTGGATAATAACCAAACTCATCTTAAACTATACTATGATATAATAGGTGTACTTACCTTAGTGTCCTTAGTATTATTTAGATTGAGATTCGTATTTTATTGTAAAACTTAGAGAGGGCTATGACTAGTGTTTTAAAAACCCTTCCAGTGTGACCTGTTCAATTCGGTTAACCGTGAACCGTTCAGTTGACCAATTCAATTTTATAGAAAAACTTCCTATTAAAAAAATCCCGGTTCTGTTTAATCTCCCAATTTAATCGGTTATAAGTCAAGTAGTCCAACTAATTAATTATCGATTGGATTAATTATACTAACTTTTGAATAAAAAAAGAAGAAGAATCATTACTTGATTTTGATTATAATGAACTTGAAAGGATAATTTATAATTTATAATTTACTTATTTATAATTTATTTAATGTAATAGGAAATGTTAATGAAAATATTTTAGATACAAGTGTGGTTTACAACTCTTTATATAATATTGAAGGATTTTAATATCTTGATGAATATGAAATATAATTTCATTCAGAAATATAATTTTAATGATTACTATTATTTTAATATTTTATGTTAGATTTAATTTTAGTTATAATTATTATTTATTAATTATATAATAATAGATATTAGTATTTTATTTATCTTTTATTTTATATATTTAATTTTATAATGTATTTTTACTTGTTTTTTATAATTTATAAATTTAATTATCCTATACCGGTTAAAGACTAATTTTATAAGGATTTATTACTGGTTGAATGTCTAAGCCTTAAACCTCTCAGTTCACTGGTTCGATATCCAGTTTGCTTTTGAAAACATTGACTATGACCATACTTCAGTTGTATGCACTTAACAAACAATCTTTGGCACGTATAGTGCATATGCGAGCTTTTTCAACCTTCTTAAAAATATATAAATTATGAAATAATACATATATAACAAATAAAAATAAAAATAATACAAAATAAAAAGGGAATTGAAGATCCACTAATAAAAATTAGAAATTAGTTTTTAATTAAAATAGAAATTAGAAATAACTTTTCTAATTATAATAAACTTACTTGTTTAGTTGAATAAAGATTAAAAGTAAAATTTCTAGTTGAAAGAAACTACTTAGTTTAGTTGGATAAAAATTAGAACTAAGTTTCTAATTAAAATAAAAATTAAAGATAAGTTTTTGAATTAAAATAAACTATTTTTTAATTAAAAATAGAAATAGGATTTAATTATAATAAATAAATAAAAATTAGAAATGATATTTTAATTAGAATACTAGTAAAAAAGTATTTTAATTATTAGAAAGTAATTTGTTTAGTTATATAAACAATTAAATAAATTTTTAGTAACTGCCTTAATAAGCAATTTGTTAATAATACTTAATAATATTATAAATTTATTTATAATTTATATTTAATTAAAAAAACTAGTTTATTTCAATTAGAAAATTTATTTTTATTTTTTAATTAAAAACTTATTTTTGTTAAATTAGTTAAGTCCATTTTATATAGGGTTCATTACCTACAAGCAACAAGTATGTTGTAATGAACCATATGTAATATGTTAATTTATGAATACATAAACTTGATTTTTGTAACATATGGGCTTGTTTAGTTCCACTTTCATTTTTGGCTTTCGTTTCTTATTTTTCTAAATACAAAAATTCAAAAATAATAATACAGAAATAAAAAATAACACACTAATATAACACAGAAACTGAAAAAACAGCACAAAAATCTTCAAAAATACAAAAAAACCAATACAACAGCATAAAAATCACAACAAAAAACAAAAACCAACAACCTAACCAAACATGCCATATGTTGCACATAAGAATTCGTGTGAATTATGATAACTGCCATTTAATTATTGTATGAATGATAATTGAAAATATATATAGATATATATATGATCTTTCGATTTTATAAGTAATTATAATCCAATTATTCCCTCCATGTATGATTGATATGACATTAGCGTGCATATGTATATATATTTTTTCTTATTATAAAAAACTTAGTATCTCAAAATTAGCTATTACTTCAAAGAATATTATTGTTGAACTCAATAAGGTGAGAAATTAAACGATGACAATTTTGAAATTTGGAACATAAAAATCCAATATGTATTGGAGGAGAGAGAGACTCTAGAACTACAAAATATAACTATAGATGTTCCTAAGTAGGGAAATATAACCTGATACAAAGTAATTGTGATGCATACAATCTAGGGAAAAAGAAGAAGTCATTGGCTCATATTATGTTGCTGAGCAACATTAATAATGATATTATGCATAAGTTTTGCAATTTTAAAACTATTAAGGACATGTGGTCCACCATTTTTTTAATGATTTAAGAGTGCCTCATTAACCAAAATGAGGTCATTAATTATCAAATTTGATACATATAAGAAGCTCTTATATCATACAATGCAAAAGCATAAAATCATATATCAAATATGATAAGTGAGATGTGAGATGCTGATTATAAGCTATTTGATGAGTAAAAAGTGCAAGTTGTGATTTGGTTACTACCTCAGAGTTAAGAGTATATGAAGATGCATTTAACTCATAATGAGAATATCAAGATTATGAAAGATGTTGTAAGGCATCTAATATTAGAGGAAAAATATCTTAAAGCTTCAAAGATGCCCATAGATATATATGCAGTTAGTTCTATTTCACATAGAGTTATGAAAATAAAACATAAGCACTATAGTAGGTCTAAGTAGAAAATTAATAGGAGACACAACCACTCTCCTCGAGACTCAAAGAAGGCTAAGTGGAGTCAACATGAAAAAGGAGAGTTTCCCTTTAAGAATAAGAACATTCAATTTATCAAGTGCTATAATTGTGGGAATAAATGTCACTTTACTTGTGTTATACCGAACTTAAAAGGGTATAGCTTTATAGTACATACATTTTTTCAATGAATGTTCTTGTTTTGTTTCTCTAATTGAATAACATCCTTTGTAGATTGTACACTCAAGAGCAACCAACCATGTAGTGAAAGATAAAGATGCCTTTATCGAGTTATAAAAATTCCCATCTTGAACACATTAGATTTATGTAATAGATAATTTAAAAGATATTATTTAAAAGATTGGCATATATAAGTTAGTCATATGTTATACTTATTCCCTAATCCTACGTAAAGTATTTTATGTGTTGGTTCCTATATGGAATCCAATAGGAGAAGGGGAGTTAAATTAGGTGACTTTAAAAATTTTAATTTCTTTTAAGACATTTACACCTAAATAAAAGTTTCCCTCTTAAATACTGTATAATGAAAAGCTATAAACAATATATAATATAAACTGAAATGTTAAAGCTTAAGCAATATATTAAAAAATATACTATGATTGAAATTAGATAAACTTAAAAAATAAAAGAGATAAGGAATAAAGGGGAAAAAACCAATTTATAGTTTTTTAGTGTCAAATTATACACTTACGTCCACTTTCCAACTCCTTGTTGGAAGTTTCACTATTAAACTTAATATTACAATCAATTCCCTTTTTCATGGGTTCTAGAGTAACCTTTGCAAGTAGAGTAAACCTTTACAACTTCAACCTCACAATCTCATCATCCTATCAATACACTTCACAAAAATGTCCCACTTGGCAACTTAAAGTGTTAGAAGGGCTCTTTAAGGTACTAAATGATGAATGCAACAACTTTGCAAACACTTCAAATAAATACCACCAAACCTCTAAAAAAAAACACTAAAAAATTTTAGTTAACTTATTTTGTACTTCTACACTAACTTGAAACATAACACACAATCAACACACCTATTTATAGGAGAAAAATTGACCGAATAGTTTTATATGATTGTTGGGACTTCATAAAAACTAATAAATTCAATTTATCATTAAAAATTAGTCTCTTTTTATCTATTTCGTTGAACTTTATATTGGTTAACTAATCAACAATTTACTAATGTTACCAACTAGTTAATCGATCACCGCAAAAAAAAGAAAAGAAAAGTGACTAGTCTCATGTGTTGCTAATTAGCTAGTCTTATGCTAGACTTATTTTTAGCACAATTCAATACATTTTAACATATACAAAACATCCCAAAACAAGTCTTAACATTTTTAAGCACTTCTTCTTAACCCTTAACACATTCACACATTCTAACATATTCATACAATCTAACTTCAAGCACATCCTAATATTTTCAAATACTTTTTTCACACAACACTCATATAACTAATACATTCATATAATCTAACCTCAAAACATATCTTATTAGTTTAAGCATTTCTTTTCATACATACCACTAATACACATACATCAAAACGTTTTTCCAAAAAGCTTTTAGTGTATTAAGAGGAATATTAAAAGCATTCCATACACAATTCTTCTTTATTACAATATCCTATATGCATAAATACCAAATATAAAGGTAACATACATGATTTGAGCTATTAACACTATAAAGAGACAAGGATAAGACTTATAATAAAAAATTAAAAAAGATTCAACTTTGCTATCTTGGTACTTGATCTTTCATTCAATAACTTGATCTTTATGTATCATCACTTTTACTTCAATACTCCTACTTCCATAAACTTAATCTACATGTATCACTACTTTTGCTTTAATACTACAACTTAAGCTTTAAATTATGTCTCTCAATCCTCTTCCTTAAACATACGATAAACACATTAGTAGTAATGTTTTATCATCATCAAAACCTACTTGGAATCTTTCTTAGTTCAATAATATGCTCTAAAAATTTGAAGGAATCTTATATTTGTGTTGATATTAGTTAAATTGGCTTTAACATAAACTTTCAGAGTGGTGGAATGGATTTCTATCTTGATAGAATTTATGGTCATGATATTATGCCGAATGGTTTTATGTTTCTAAACATTGTTGATATAAGCAATAATATTAGTCATTCTTTATTTTTTTCTTCTATGCAAGTTTATTGCATGCCATATTATGCCATATAGGTTGAAAATGAATAAGTCTATTAGTAAGAGAAGGCCTATTACATGATTTAAATCAAGTAGATTTACCCACTTATGAACATTGTTGAGCTAGTAAAATGGTAAGGAAATGATTTGGGAAGGGAGCATGAGCTAAGTATTCAATTCAATTAGTTCATTCTAACATCTATGGTTTAATGAATTTAAGGTCAAGATGTAGGACCTGTATTTCATCACTTTTATAAAAGACTAGGTATGGCTATGTCTATTTAATTTTTCACAAATTAGAGGCATTAGATTGCTTTATAAAGTGTATGATTTTGATGAAAAATGAATTACATAAGAAAATAAAAGGATTGAGGATTGATTAAGGAAAAGAATACTTGTCTAATAAGTTATAGATGTTATGTGATGAAAAAGGAATATAAACACAGTCTACTAATCCTAAAACCCCATAACAAAATGGAATTTTTGAAAGATGAATATGATGCTAATAGAAATGATTAGGTCTATAAAGGCAAAAAAACTTTACTAATCATCCTTTGGGGCGATGCCTTACTAAGAGCCACTTATATACTTAATTGAATACCTGAAAAATCACTTACAAGTACTTTATATGAAATACGGATAGGTAAAATACCTAACATGAAGAAATTAAGGCCTTAGGATTATGTTACCTATATTCATGATCTCTCTCATAAAAATGGGAAAATAAGCCTTAAAGAGAAGAAAAGTATCATTGTTAGATACTTTGAACACTCAAAAGGGTACGTGTTCGTAAGTCAACAAGGTAATGAAAGAATAATTAAATTTGAATCACGAGATGTCACACTTATAGAGAATGATTTCCAAGGTAAGGGGAAATAGGTAAGGACCTATCCTTATATGAGAACTTATCCTTATATGATAAACTTGATGAAATGATTCTATTATAGAGAACTAAGGGGACATCATCTGAGTAGGAGAAAAATAGAAAATGAAGAATTCATTTAAGTTTAATTCATATTACTACTCGATGAATGTTTACTTACCGTGTCTGATTCGAGTGGGAATAATTAGAAAGTTGATGAATTTATCACTGAATCGAGTGGGAATAATTAGAACATTGATGAATTTATTTCTTATAAACCTCAATTGCATTGAAATAATCATGGAATGATTCCCTGATTTCAATTTGAAGAAATTCACATGATTATCCTATAGGAAGAAGTTGATCCAAAGAATGCAAATGAGGCTCGTTCTAACTTGAAAATGAAAAATATATAAATGAAATGGGGGAAGAGATAGCTTCTTTACACTCAAATCAAGTATGAGACTTAGTTGATCTCATTAAAGCGTGAAATACAATTGGGAACAAATGGATTTTCAAAAATAAAATGGAAAGCTAATGACAATATTGAAAGTATAAAACACGCCTTATGGCTAAAAGATATACATAAGAAAAAGAAATTGATTATGAAGAAACTTATTCACATGTTATGAGGTTTGCTTTAATTCATCTTATTTTGGCTAGAATAGCCAATATGGATTTTGAATTATATCGAATGGATGTAAAAAAAACTTTTTTGAATGGAGAATTAAAAAAAGAAATCTATATGAAACAAACTATAGATTTCATTAAGATAGGCTAAGAATATAAAGTATATCGAATATTGAAATTTATTTATGGTTTGAAGCAACCTTCAAGATAATAGGATAGTTGTTTTTATAATGTAATCATTTCATATGAATTTAAAATGACCTATAAAGACCATTGAATATATATTAAAAAAATTTAAAATTAATTTACAATTTTATAATTATATGTGAGTGGCATTTTGATTACTTATGATGACTACGAATTTTTCAAGAAAATCAAAGATTGTTATTATCTGAATTTAAGATGAAAGACATGGAAGTAGTTACATAAATTCTTGGAGTTAAGATTTCAAGAGATTATTATCACTTTCTCAAGCGATGTACATTCAAAGGATTTTTGAAAGATTTCATATGCAGGATTATAAGCCAATTGATGGTATTATTACTAAAGGCGAAGATCTTAGTAAGAGATTTTACTTAAAAACATCACAAGAAAGGAAAAAATAAAGAAAATTTCCTACTTCAATACAGTTGAGAGTCTCATGTATACGATGGTATATAAGAGTGGATATTTTTCATGCTATTAATATGGTGAGAAATATTGATAGGGCCTAAGTTATACATTCTTTTTATTTGATTTTGATCTTTTAGAACTTAGGCTTGGTCCCTTTTAAGTACTTTTTAAGCTTTAATGTTTCAATTATTAAATTTGATATTGGTTATATGGAATTGTGTAAAATGATTATTTTGTAGGCTTTGGAAATTGTATTTTATCATGGAAAGATTTGGACATTTCGTGGGACAAAAAAAAAAGAAAAAAAAGAATTAATAGTGGGTTTCATGCCCTAGGTCATGGTTGTGACCTAGACTATGACTTTTTTAGGATTTTTTTTTTGTAAAAAATAGTATGTTCCATGAGTAAGGTCACAACTATGGGACTTATTTTCATAGTCATGGGACTCATTTTTATGGTCATGACATTACTGGCCCCATGTCCTACGTCCAATCCCACAGCCATGACTCTAGGCACGTTTTAAGGTTTTTTTAGGGTTGTTAAACCTAGAGTGAGGGAAGCTACCACACAAGAGAGAAATCACATTCCAAAGTGAATTTTACTCAAAATCGAAGCAACTTAAGGGGATGAAAGTCTAGATTCAAGAAGATTGGAGAGAATTCCAACAAGGGTTGATTGAAGATTGAAGAGTTGAATTATGTAAGGATGAGTTTTCCAGTTCTTTGCTCTTCTTCAATCATTACTATATTTGTTTGTATAGTCATGATTTGAATTCTTTAGATCTAGATGGGATTAGACCCTAGAATTAATTGTTTGTGATTTATGATTTAATGTAATGAAAGATCATATTTTCTTATGTGTATTCATGATTATCATTATGATGGTTGTGGTTTTACTAGCAATTTCATTCTATTGTTTGATTTCATATATTTAAATTTAGAAGTCACTTATATGAATATATCATAGCATGAATAAAGAGGCTTGTATAGGGTGCTAGAGATAGGCCTACATAAGTATTTTGGGTTAGATTCAAACTTAATTAAAATAGTAGGGTCTATAAATCAAACTTAACTAAAATAATATGGTCCATAAATAAAAATAAGGAATATAATTAAGGTTTAATTAAGGAGAGATTCTAATTAATAAACCAAGAAGATGGGAGCTATATTTCTCGAGAGAAATTATAATTCAATTTATGGATTCTATGATCTAAGTTAATTAGGTAAAACATTGAATTAAGATCATATAATAAACACATTATTGTTTTAGAGGTATTCATTCATTAATTTCACTTTTAATCTCATAAGTTATTTTGGAACTATTTAATTAGTTCTTTAGTTTTTCTAGTTAATTATTAAATCAATCATCAATTTGGATCAATTAGATAATAGAGGGACAAAAGTACTGTTATTTGTATAATCCTAGTGGGATGAAATCCAAACTCATATAAGCCATACTATAGAATGACAAATACACTTGCCTATTTATTCTGAGAATTGTCTAGTTTGAGATTTGAGGTTTTTTTTAGTTAAAACTTACAGACAAGCCATATCAAGTTTTTGACATTGTCATTGAGGATTGGCAATATTAGGAAATCCTAATATTTGTTAGTTTAATCATTTTATTTTTTTATTTGTAATTTTATACAATTATTTTGATTTTTTTAGAACTATTTGTCTCTTAATCGCTTGTTTGGTTTTTTAATTTTAGGTTTAGGTACACTAGTGTATGACCAGGAGCAAATCAATTGATTTAGTCACACATAACCTTAAAATCGAGAGAACTTTTTGTTAGACATTAAGAGAGAAGAATTCTGGAAGTCTGGAATAGCTTGAAGCTTAGGAATTAAATTTAGAGAATAATATAGATAGAGAAGTTAGACCGTGAACATAATTAACCATGGAGGACCTTTCAAGACCTTCACTCATAGGTAATAAATCAAGTATAAATAGAAAAAAAGTTGAGGCCAGTACTTCTGAGATAAATCCCTAAATGATACAGATGCTCCATAATTATATACAGGTTGATGCATTTCCAGATGAGGACTTGAATGTGCACATCAATAATTTCCTAGAGATATGCGACACTTTTAACTTGAATGGAGTATTAGAAGAAGCAATTCATCTTAGATTATTTCCTTTTACACTGAGAGATAGAACCAAGTCATGGTTTAGATCAACGCCTCCTGATTCCATCACTACTTTGAGCTAGTTAGCGTAGAAATTCTTAACTTGGTACTTTCTACTATCAAGATCGGTAAAGCTGAAAAATGACATCATTTCCTTCTAGCAGTGGGATAATGGGAGACTGTACAATGTATAGGAGAGGTGGAAAGAGTTGCTAAGGAAGTTCTAACACCATAATTTTATTCTAAGGATGTTGATGCAAATGGTGGTTTAAGCTATACCACCAAGCAATTAATTGATTGATCCTTTAGGGGTAGTACAAACTTTAAAACACTTGAGCAACTACAAGAAACAATATAATACTATGGTTTAAATTAAAATAAAATTGAAAAGTAAAAATGAAAGATTATACTTCAATTTGTAATGTGGAATATAAAACAATATAATAAAAAATATTATGATATGGTTTAAATTAAAATAAACTTTAAAAGTTAAGAGGAAAGGGAAGAGAGGCATAAATTGATTTTATAGTGGTTGGTCATACAACTTACAACTACGTCTATTATCTAACACCTCATTGGAAATTTCACTATCACTATCATTATATTCTTTAATGGATAAAGATTAACCCTTACATAACCACTCTCTTTTTTCATAAGACAAGATTAGCCCTGATAATTACAACCAATCTTTTTCACGGAATAAGAGTAATCCTTATTACAATTTCTGCATTAATAACCTTACAACTCCAAAATACACTGGCAAATAATTTTTGTGGCTAACTCAAATTGTTTAAAAGGTCTAACAATAAATCAATGATGAATACACAACAAACTTCATAAACAAGCAAACCTTATAAACACATCTAAAAACTACTAAAAAAACTCACTCAAAAGCTTCCTGATTCACTTATACTCATACCCATGTATAACAAACATCTAAACACACCTATTTATAATGAAATAATCTCAAACTACCCATTTTTGGTGATATGTATTCAAAACCAATTAATAAACATTTTAACATTGAAACTAGCCATTGGAACCAATTTCTACGCCACTATTTGACCACTTAAAATGCGCTATTGGACCTATTATTAGTTGACCAGTTTACCTTATCGGTCAAACAATATGTGCAAAAATAGCATACTAGTCAACCAGTCACACCTACTGGTTGACCAGTTCTATAACTAATTTTTGACACTTTTTATCGCTTTAACACATCTAAATTACCCTAAGCATTTTTTAATCATTTTTAAATGCTTATTTTTCCATAAACCTTAATACACATATATATCAAAATGGGTCCCTAAAATTTTTTGATGCCTCAAGAGGGTTATTTAATAATTTTTCCTACATAATTTTTTTTTATTATGCATCTTATATGTATAAATCGAAATATGAAGGCATTATGCATGATTTGAACCCACTAAACACCTTGAGAAGGCCAAGATGAGACTACTATAGAATTACAATATGTAACATATATAAAAGCACTATCTTGGCTTTGATCGTATGCCTTTTTACTTTTATTCTTCATAATTCCCATTTAAGCTTAAAGCACCAAATTGTATCTCTTAGACCCTCTTTCTTTGAACCTATCTTTTTAAAAAATCAAACCTAGTAAAATCATTAGTAGCAAAATTATTTTGTCATCATCAAAACCTATATGAAAACTCCTTTGGTTCAATAATTTGAAACCTAAAGGATGATGCAGCATGCTCATATTATTGTTTTGGCATAGGTTCATCATGCAAAGACTTCTTTCTTAAAAAAATTATTTTGGCATTGGATACATTCCATGATTAAATCTCAACCCATGCCTATCATTTGATGGCTTTTAGGCTCCTAAAATTCTATTTAAATTTTCTATTACTTTGAGTGAATTTTTACAAAGACTATTTAGGAGCATTGATCTCCTTCTTTAATGCCTTATTTTCATGAAATGATCTACCTCTATCATCATTATGCTTTTAACTTCCACACTTTAAATAATTCAATTTCTCATTTTGTAGCATGTATGCATCTAAAAGTTTTAAGGTTTCCTTATATTGGAAGAAAGTTTCTTCTTTTCAAGCTCATAACCTTAAGGCAATTAACTAACTCATCATAAAAAAACTCATCACAATCATCATCATCACCATCATATGAATTAGAATAAGAGGGTATCTCATTATCATTATTAAAGGAATTTGTGCAAGAAGTACCTTATCTTCCTTTACTATGAAACACATGTGAGTTACCTCCTCTATCGAATGCTCACTCTCTATTTCTTTAACTTCATTGGTTCCTTCATGAATAGCTTCCAATATACACTAAATGTTATTAGTTGAATTATTTATTAAAAGTTTATTGAATTCATTTCCATCTAATTCATTAAAAACATATGCATATTATCACTATTTAAAGACATTAGTTCCTTTTCATGAGCATTCCATTCCTATTTTACCTTAAGAATTTTTTCTCATTTACTACTTTAGTGGGAATAAAGGGGCTATTAGAAACTATTTCCCACAATTCTACACTTCCACCCATCAGGAAAATTTGTTTATAAATTTTCAATATTAAAAATTATTTCCATCAAAGAATGGAACTTTTCCCCTCTTGACTAGATGAACATGTCAATGCATTCAGATGTGCCACATTTGATCTTTACTCAGTAATTTTGTTAGAAATTAATCTGCAAAAAGTAAGACTAACTTTAATACCAAATGTTAGACATATATGGCAATTAAGAGGGACGAAGTAGGTATTTAAAATTTTTTTAAATTTGTGCCTAAATTATATTTTATGATGGATGAAATCCCTAATCATAATTGAACCTATGATGATGATGACGGTGATGATGGGAATATAAAGTATAATTCAAATTCAAACAATTCAAGAATAATAACAATAACAAGTAAATAAATGAGTAAATGGAATGAAGGATATACAAATAAATTTTTATAGTAGTTCAGGAAAAATCCTTTACCTACGTCCACTCTCTAAAATCACACTTAGATATTTCACCATAAAAAATCTTTTTGAGGGTGAATAGAAATTCACAGTATTCTTTTATGAAGGTGAAGAGCAACCTTTTATGGATCTTTATTAAGGATGAAGAAGAGCTTAATAGACTTACTTTCAAGGATGAATAGAAACCTACTAATTTTATTTTTAAGGTTGATAAGGAACACATAAATTTTCACTTCAAATTGGTGAAGAGTAATACACAAAATATTTCTTTTAAAAGGGTAAGGAGTAACCTATTAACCAATAATTCCAAACTTAAAATTCAAGCCTCCAACTCAAGGACACACAAAACCAATATCATGTTTGATCAAAACAATGCTCAAAGGGCTCACAATACATAATGCATAAGATGTAACACAATTCACAAACTTAAACATCATAAAAATTTTCTTAAGGCTTATAAAATCATATCAACACCAATAAATACTCATTTAATTCATAAAAATTCATAAAAAATGTTCACCCACCTTTAGGAATCTTATTTATAGTCTTCCTACCCTAAAAAACTCATTATAAGTCCTTCCTAATCGTTAGACTTATAAAAAATGCTATTATATAGTGGCTGAAACTAGTAATTACCCAGCTATAACTAGAGGATTGGTTGTCAAACCTACTTAAAACTAAACTAGTTGACCACTTATCAAGGACTAGTCAACTAGTTAAGTTGGAAATCTATTTTCTAGATTCTACAATAACATGCAATTAATAAAAATTAACCCAAAACCAATTCCTTTATACCAAAAATTTTTTTAACCAAGTTTCAACATTTCTCTATAAAAATTTTAGAGATCAAGACTCTTTAGTTAAAATTAAAACTCAAAGTGTCTTGATATGTGAAACTATATGCACATTTTGAAACTTTCACTTGAAAAACAATTTACATAAGTTTTCCAAACTTCTCAAAATTACCTTTCTCTTAAAAAATTTACTCCATCAAGTCCCAAAAGTTCTCCAAAGTGATTTTAAACACCAAGACCTTTCAATTGTTTACAAAAATAAAATATTTCTTAGATTATGGAAGTTTATGCACTTTTTCAAAGCTTATGTAGTTGAAAACCTTTTTAAACAATTCCCAAATTTTTTAAAGCATTTAAAAACCATTTTTCTCATCAAACCTTGAATCAAATACACTTAAAAAATTGTCAAAAACATTTGACAAATCAATAGGGATTTCTTTAAAACCTTTATAAAAACTTCCTTTTGATTACGAAACATTTCATGTAAAAACCTAATATGCAATGCACATGCAAGCTTTCTATTAAAAAAATTTGGATGCAAATGATTATACAATATTTGTTCAAATTCAATTCACACATGCATGAAGAGTGCTACAAAACATTAAGAAGATTAAGACAAGATTTCGATATAAAATTACAAATATAAACCCATTTAACCTCGGTTATCTTTATCTTTATCCTTTATTTTACTCTTCATATAGCTTCAATAGTTTCTTGAAATCCATTTAGATTTCGATCATTAAAATTACACCAATAAAGTAAACTATTGATAACACTTATATTTTGTCATCATCAAAATAGTATATTTGAACCTCTCTTGGTCCAATAGATAGGATTGACAAAAAATTATTGAGAGATACAGTTTGGAGCCATTAGAGCTAAAGTGGTTATACATGAATAAAAAGTATTAAAGTGAAGGCTTAAAGATCAAAATAGAGAATTTGAATAGGTTTTACTTTATAATTTTTTTTGTAAGTCTTATCTTAGTCTTCATAAAGTATTTATGGATTCAAAATGATGCATATGCATTCATGTTTATAAGTTATATAATTAAGATAAAATGTCTAAGGAAGTTCTTAAATGATCCTCTTGATGCATTAAAATCTTTTTGGAAATTAGTTTGAAGTGCGTTCTAAGATTTATTGAAAAGAAATGATGGAATATGTTTTAGAGTGGTTTTAATTTATTAAAATGTGTTAAAAAGAGTTAAAAACTAGTTTATAAAAAGACTAATAAACTAGAAGTGGTTAAATAGTGGGATAGATTGGTTCGTTAGTGTGCACTAAATCTAGGTTCCAATGACTAATTTCAATGAGAAAATGTGTGTTTAAAATCATTTAATACAAACCAACGGTAACAAACATCTAGTTAGAGGTTTTTACACAACATAAATAAATGTGGTTAGAGTGTGTTTATCCATGAAATTTAGTGGCAAGGGAATTGTACTGAATCAAAGAGTTGGAATTAGGCAATTTGGATGGTTTTGTGGTTGTTCTTAAATATTTGTTATGCATTCATCTTGAGTTATTGAGAGCCCTTTCTAAATGCTATGAGTTAATCAAGTGAGATTTTTTAAGTGTATTTTGGGATGTTGAAATTGTTGAACTAAATTCTTAAGTGTTGGTTTTCACTTGTAAAGAAGATAGCTATAATGGTTGGCCTTCACCTATAAAAAACAATTGTAAGGGTTAGTCTTTATTCGTGACCAAGATAATTGTAAAAGGGTCGGTCCTTACCTGGAAAGAAGATAGAAATAATGCAATTTCTAACAAGGTATTGGAGAGAGGATATATGTATGGGTTTCACATTGAACTATTACAACATTGGTTTACATTTGTCTCTTTTCTTATCACTTTATGTTGAAAATTTATTTGAATTCAATTTATATTATTATATTGATTTAATATATGTTTATATTCAGCATTACATTAAGAGAGAAATTTTTAGTTAATAAAAAAACTTAGAAAATTTTATAGTCACCTAATTTACCTTTCCTATTAGGTGTTATTTAGGGGCCAATGTTGGTTTAGTTTTTTATTATTGCTAAATGATCAAATTTAATTCGCAAATTAACAATTGGAGCACAATTTTCATTCCTTCACCAATTCAAACCAACATTGATGGCAAGCATACCAATTACAACTAATATAGGAAAATATTTAAGATTCGAGGGGTTGTTCATTTGGGTTATTTTATTTTATTTTTATTTTTGATTTGTATAAACACAAAACTAAAAAAAATAGCACAAAATAAAAAAAACATACTAATGTAGTATAGAAATCAAAGAAAACATCACAAAAACCTAAAAAACACACAAAACCCAATACAAAAACGCAAAAATTACAACTAAAAACCATAATTAAAAGTTGAATCAAACGGCCCTTGAGTTATCATCCTACAGGGATTCCAAATTTTTAAGTACTAAGCCAAATTAGGTCACAGTTAGCCAAAGAATCTGAATCAAATGAAATTGACAACTAATTTTACCAAGTGAAATTAAAATGACAAGTTATGCAAAATAACATAGTTTAATTAAAAAGATTGTCTAATGGATGAATTAGTTAGGAAATTGGTTTTCAATGATCTAAATGGATTAATTATGGATTGAACGTCTTATCATAGGGTCACTTCATTAAATCAAAACATTGCTATGTTTAAGACAATGCTTTTTCTCTAATTACTTAAGTTGAAGTTTGGTCATTCATTAATCTTAAGTATTAGGTTTAAAGTTTAGGAAGCTCAACCTAAAATTTTCCAATTTTTAGATTATAACCCTTACGATAAATCAAGTGTTGGTCATTTAATGATTTGAATTAGGTTGCATAGTGATTTTTCCAACAAAATAAGTAGATTTCTCCATTCCTAAGTTGTTTTTTCTTTATCTAAGTGTTTAGTTTATAATAAGACTTAATCTTATCATTTAAGTAAAAGACATCCTTCAATCATGTAATAAATCATTCATAGCATATATTTAGATTATCTTGTATCCATTCCCTAACCAAAAACCTAATCAGTAACCCATTTGAAGAAAGAAATAAGTCATTCTCATCATATTCAACATGTTCTTAAACAAATGATAACAATAAGGATTTAATGTAAAAACAAGGTTAGAATGCACCATTAAAATGCTATAAATATGTTTACAAGCTTGAATCACTTGTCTGAGCTTTAACAGTCCGCAAATATCATCTCATATCTATAAAAAAAGATAAAAAAAGATGAAGAAAAAGAGAAAAAAAATCCTAGAACTAAGGCTAATATGATTTTGCTCTTGATTTTCGTGTTCTCTCTATTTCTTCTTATTATTTATAGCTTTAGGCATCCCTTATATATGTTAAGAGAAAGTGGGAAACAAGTTGCACAAGTTACAACCAACTAGGAGAGATATTTAGCTAGAAAAAGCTTGACTACTACTTAAACGATGCTTGAAGAGGAGTTAATCAGCACTGTTGTACTACCCTTATTTAAGTCCCAAAGAAGGAGTTAGATGTAGGTTTAAAGAGTTAAATGTAGGAGTAACTGCTACTACTTTTTTACTCCTATTTTTGTTCCATTCTTCACATTTTGCTTGATTTTCACCTCAATTAAGTTGCAATATGCAAATAAAAAATTTCACGATAAATAAATTAGTTAAGCATTAAAAGGGGTTAATCAACATCAAAACACCGTGAAAAATCATATGAAATGAACTCTTATCAATTCCCTTACACTAAAACATTTTCTTGGATTTAAGAAAATTAATCCATCATCATTTTAAAAACAACATATTACCTTGGGAAAAATAATTTCAATTAATTAAACAATGTCATTAAAAATATTTCCTCAATCATTCAACCAATATGACCAATTAATAGGTTATAAGATTGATTCATCAAATCAAGGTACAAAGGAAATTAAACAACACCATACTTCTTCAAATTAATCCTAAGTCAAAAAATTCAATTCCAAATGTAAATGAATCTAAACCAAGTAAAAAGTATCATCTTTTAAAGCAATTTTCACATCTTTAATTAATTAAACACTAAAATTTAAATAAACGTGCGAGCTTGGTTTGATTGACAGGTCATTTAATCTTTTTACTTGAAGATGAACACTTTATAGTGAATATCCCTAATTACTCGATTAAATCATCTCACATTAACTGGCTACTAACACCACTCTTTAACTTTGATCAATTGGTTCGAAGCCAATAAAGTGAATGAAAAATTGCTCACTTTTAATTCATTTTAAGCACACTTTTTTTTTCAATTTTATAAAAGATGATGAAAATGCTTAAAAGATGAAATAAATTTCTTAGAAATATTCATTTTAGAAATGGAATGCCATAATGATCATAAGGAATTAATCATCTAAAACATAAAGTGATTTAAAATCAATTGATCGTCAATTATCAAAATCAAAAGCATAATATCTTAATTTGTCAAAAGAATCAAAATAAAAAGAAAACAAATTCAATGGTATGAATCAAAATAAAAAAATCCAAAAATTATTGGTTATCTTGAAAAATATGATAAATTAACATGCTATAAGACAAGTAAAGAAAAGTAAAGCAAGTGCGAACAAAATCATGCTCTCCCTCCCTCACACTTAAAGTTGAACATTGTCCTCAATGTTTATAATGACATAAAGAAAGAATAAAATGGGAGATAAAGGAATAGACAACATCTAGAAAAATGATAATATCTTATCAATCCATTAAAGGTAATATTGATCGCGATCAGAGACGTTAATAGTAGCAAGTTGGAAAATATAAATAAAGCACAAAAACACAAGTGCAACATACACAAAAATAATGCTCCACATATATATATATAAACCATTAATGTACCCAAAAGGGGAGCATAAAAATCCAAAGCAAAGATACAGTAGAGAAGTAACCAAAAGGAATGCATTAAAAGAAAGCAACTAGGCAATAAAATAAAAGAGCCCTATCCAAGAACAAAAGAGAAAAAGCCTAACAAATCTAGCTAGGTGGCAGACAAGGAAAGGTGATATAATCCCAGAGAACGCCTAGCTGACTCTGAACTATATCCACTCTCTAAGAAACATCAGTAACTTTAGTTTAAATTGAAGCCAATATAGGCTTAACTCGAAAGAGACGTTGTTGAAGGCGAAGAAGTATGACAGTTTGGTCCTTTAAAGCAGAAGGAGGGACAAAGGTCGGAGCCTCAAATATATAAGGAGGACGATGAGCACTAAGATTGGCTTTAGAAGGAACCTCGCCCATGCCTTCTGTTGCGTTGGTTAGGTGACTTTAAAACTTTGAATGATTTTGAAACGATTTTACTTTGAAAACCAACGGAATAAAGGCAAGTGCACATATTGAAAAAGTAATATAATGGAGTAAATTTCAAAATCTGGATGTCGATCCCATGGAAAAAAATAATTGCTTAATTACTAGGTTGATCATATTATAATTATTTAGGAAAAATCTAAAAAATTTGATTGAAAATCTGAAAATTGCTAAAACTAGACTAACTTGGCTTAAACAGTTCAAAAATGATTTTTAATTGCTTTTGACAAATTCTGAAAATTACCAAATGTGTAAATTAGTTAAGGATTAGATGATTGATGATTTAATTGAGCTTTAAAAAAATTTAAGGCTTGATTAAATTTTCTTCACAAAATCAAAACAAAGCTATTGTTAAGACTTTGCTTTTTCTTCATTTAATCTTGTTTTTAGTTTGGTTATACTTTAAATTAAGTTAATGGGCTTTAATTTCAAGAAGGTGAGTTCTAAAAAATTAATCTCAGATCTCTAACTTT
Source organism: Pinacopodium congolense (assembly GCA_028565735.1). Taxonomy (NCBI): domain Eukaryota; kingdom Viridiplantae; phylum Streptophyta; class Magnoliopsida; order Malpighiales; family Erythroxylaceae; genus Pinacopodium; species Pinacopodium congolense. The sequence continues at coordinate 2,408 of JAOXYD010198073.1, read as the reverse complement.
CATAAAAAATCTAGGTTTGGTCATGTAAGGATTAATTCGTGTTTTTTTATTGATTTTTCTAACAATTTAAGATAATTTCTTATGCTTAGCTTGTCTTAAAAACTAATCTTAAGTGGCCAGCCCAAAATTAGTTCAGTTAAACCTTCAATAAATAAAATACAAAACCTTTAACATGCATTTAAGCTCTCTTAAATCATACAAACATCAATCCTTAGCAAATAAAATAATTTAGCCACACATATTGATCAAGACATACAAAATATACAACTTATACAACATATCTTGATAGACCTACAAATATAGACTGAAATAATGAGTTTAGAGTGTACAAAACATATTTCTAGAACTTTTGGACATGTCTTGTAACTCCTAGCTTGATCTGGATTAGAGCATAGCCTTTGATTTGAATCAAACTTGCAAAAAAAATCAAAGAACATACAAAATTATAAGCATAAGAACAAATACTTTGATTAATCCGAAAATAAGAGCATAATAATGAGTCATTTGAGTTAGAAACCCCTTGAATGTGAGTTAAAAACTCATAAATATGTTTACACACCAAGCTTAGATGTTTAAAAATCCATAAAAAACACAAAAATTCGAAGAACAAAATATTTGAAGCTAAAGAACTAAGAAGAGAGAAGGAGAATTCTCTATAACTATTAACAGATATGATCTCCCACACAAATTCACGTGTCTTCTGTGTTTTTGTTTGTTTATGTAGTTGCCAACTCCTATCACATGTGCTAGAAGATAGGAGAATTAATTAAGGAGGTGCCAAAGCCGACATCTTGGAGATTTGGAGATGAAAATTTTCATTGCTGCTATCAATAGCACCCTACCTCCAATCAATGACACCCTGAGAAGGTGCCGTTAATGCTCGAATGCTGTACCCTTAAATGGCCCTCTGTTCTTCTATTAACGTGACCTTACCAGGGGGCCGTTAATGGATAGAAATGAGAAGGATTCTTTAAGTTTTTTTCTCCAATCTTAATCATCAAGCTCTATCTTGCAAATTAAATATAAGAACACATATATTTAACAATTAAGCATCGAAATAGGGGTCATAACTCAACAAAGTAACTATTAAAACTCTATGAATTTGACCCCTAACACCTTCTTTAGGTATTGCAATAAAATCAGACGTAGGAGTATCAATATCATCTACTCTCTTGGCACCCTAAAGAAATTTATAAATTAAATTGCGACACTCACCACCCAGTTGCACATATTGCCAAAGCTTTAAGAGAGGATATCCAATAATGGAATTACACTGAGGCTACATAGTAAAATTTCCCTTAAAAGACACTCCAGCCTCCTAGAAGATCCTAGTCAAAAGTTTTTGGAAGAAAAAGTTTTTGTATGCATGCTTATGGCAAACCATATTTCGGTTGCTTTGTACAATAAAGCAGACAAGGGCAGGCCCTTTATTTATCCCAAATCATGGAATATCTTATGTAAAATGTAAATATTATCATACCTAATCTTGTTCAGGAAACTTGCATGGGGAATCACACTAGAACCTAAAAGAGCCACAACTATCCTATTTTGAATAGACAGTTGAGAGATTGGATAGTTGCACTTACTTGGTGGCTTGATGATGTTCAAATCAGCATGAGCCACATCAATAAAAAATTCAGGAATTAACTCCACCCTATCACCATTGATCCTATCCACTCAATGATCTTATGGATCCTTAAGATTTAATACACCTAACAGTAAAGAAACTAAGGTATCACTAATGGAAATAGGTGTACCTTACACCATAGATTAAATGTCGAGGAGATCATCACTTTCCTTCTCGTCTATGTTGGCATAAAATTCATCATCACTTTCCTTCTCATCTATGTTGACATAAAATTCTCGAACTAATAGTGGATAGTATAGGCCAACCAAAACTAACATTGGGTCCTAACCTAAAGCATGGAAAGCTCTAGAGACATCAAATTCAACATTAAATATAGGCGCTAAAGATCTCTCAATGATGAATTTGCTCAGAAGATGGCTCTTGAACCATTATGCATTCTCTAGACTTGAAAAGTCGACATCATTATATCTAGGCCGCTTTCAAGAGCTTAAGTTGCATGAAATTGTCTCGGAGACATATTGAGCAAAAACTTTTCACCAAAGATATGATTATAGGTTGAAAATAGGCTAAAAATAAGAAAATTGACAACTAGCCTACATCGAAATATTCGTATGTTTGGTTTAAAGAATGGAATAGATAAGGAATGGAATAACTATTCTTTAGGAATAGAATTGATGAGGAATATAATGGAATAGGTATTACTTTATTTGGTTTACTACTAAATAATTTTATGTTAGTGTTTGGTTTGAAAATATAAACTTGGAATGACAAAGGAATAACAAACAAAAAGACTAAAATATCCTTACCCTTATAATAATAA
>JAOXYD010198057.1:0-22706 GCA_028565735.1 Pinacopodium congolense | reverse complement strand
TTAAATTTATTAATATTATTTTTACTTAATAATAATTAAATATTTTAAGAATATTTATAAATATTATGTAAAATATTCATTTATGAGATGAATCTATATAAAAAATTTAAAAATATGTTATTAATATAATTTTTTTTTACATTTTTTAGTTAAGTGACTAAGATTTAAAATTTTTTTCAATTAAGTAATTAACATTTAAAAAATTAATCAGAAGAGGTAAAAAAAGTTGAAGTAGATCAGGTCGGATCAGGATTATTGGGCTGGGTCGAGTCAATGACTAACAGCATTAAGTTTTTTCACTCAACTGGTTAACTTTTCAAATGTTAATCACTCAATTGAAAATTTTTAAAACATGATCACTTAACTGAAAAAATCTCAAAAATTTGATCACTTAATTGATTGTTATCCCTAATATTTATTAAACTCTAATTTTCATTAAAAAAAATAACATCTTTAAGCTCCAATATGTGCTCATGATCATCGTCCAAAATCCAATCTCTTTAATGTCATCAACAAAGTAAACTATTAGTAATAAACATGTTTTTCATCATCTAAACCATTTATTCGAACCTTTCTTAATTCAATAATCTCTCTCTTTTCGATGATGACAAAACATATGATATTAAAGAAAATTTATTTACAAAATATATATGCAAAGTAAACAATATTTCTCCCCCTTAATACTTTCATCATGAAATGTCAAATTGTAATAGTACCTATGATAATATGGAAAATGCACAATTTTTTTAAATTAAAGAAACTATATAAATAGAGAAGAGCACCAAGCCTACAACGTATAAATAAACAGAAAGGAACACTAAGAGAAGTCAAACAAAATAAGGATAGAACAAACTTAACATGGTGGAGCTACTAGAGTTACAATAGAGAATGCTTCAGCTCACTAATTAACATCTAAGCATACATAAAGAAATGACTAGACCAATAGGAAGCAAGGCCAACCCAGACAAAACACAAACAACAAAGAACCTGAGAATCTGGAGAGGAATTCCAAATGTAGAAACAACAAAACCAACACAGTAGAACCCAATAAACCAACAGCTAACCATAGCATTTCAAGGATTGAAAGCATTCCACAAAATCTGGGAGAACTTAGCATAGTCATAACGAGCCAGCAATATACCCCTTTGCCTATGTAAGGGTATTGGCTACCAATTAAGGGGTGTATAAGGACAAACTGGCAAAGGTACATAAGTTCCGTTCCCACTAGATGGCATAGATAAAAACAACTAAAGGTAACCTTATAGGCCCCATAATCTACTTTAGTAAGATAACCTAGTTTGGATAAGGAACTTGCCTTCTATTTGTTAAAGTTCTATTCATATCCTTGTTGTGGAATATGGAAAAGATCTTGAACAATATCCCATAATAAAGCAGAAAGATGACAAGCAAAGAATAAGCGATTCCTGCTTTCTAAGTCTATCCCACATAGCTTATAATTAGGATTAAGGAGCTGTCGAGTTTTTATTATGTCCATTGTGCTCAATCAGTTTTTAACAGTAAGCTAGAAAATGAAGGAATCCTTTGACAGACCCATAACAAACCAGACCAACTTACACCAAGAGACTTGAGGGCTATGAGTCCGAAACAATTCTTTACAGGAAGAGTTAGTAAATGTACTTGAGTGATATTTGCTCCATAGGATTCGGTCCTCTTTAGTAGGATTAGGAGGCTCATTTGGAAGGAAAGTAGTAAAAACACTCGAACCTTGAAAATTCACAAGTCAATTTGTACCTTGGGTAAATGTTTCAACAATGTACAAGTTTATTGATATATTTTATGATTAATTTTACATCTTATTTGATGAATTAGACTCTTTTTATATGTTTTTGTAATGTTTAGGTTTTTATGGATCAAAAGGATCCAAATTAGACAAAAATAATCATATTTGGAGCCATTAATAAAAGCACAACATTGATCAATAATGATGTCATTATAGATAGTATGATGGTCGTCATTGTACTATATAATAGAGATCCAATCACAAAGACAAGAGCTAATAAGTTTTAAAAGGCCCTAAATGGACTAATAAAAGACATATATACTAAGAATGAAAGCTCCAACAAAGAATTTAGTCAATCCTCAAATTCAAACAAGTTAACTTAATTCAACAAATATAGTAGTACAAGATTTGCTTTATACGTTTAAGGAGATGGTTGAATTTCAAGTTTATCAAAACTAAAAAAATGTGGAGGACCCTTTTATCTTTCTAAAGAATCAAGGATCAATTCATTTATGGATCTTTAACTTAATTTATGGCTCTTAGAAGTTTAATATTTGATGTTATCTAGACAAATAAAGCTGTAAAATGTTTTGCTTCTAAAGTACATATAGATGATAAAATTTCACGTTGGTACAAACTAAAAAGTCGTCAAACATACTTTTATCATTATAAAGAATCAAGAATCAAGTCATTTGAAGTTCTTTAAAAAAATTTGTAGCTCTTTAAAATTAAATATTTGGTTCACAAGGGTGTTGTTGTGTTCCCAGTGCCCACCATTATCTTACATGATCATAGACAGAAGAATAATAACAAACCATAATAATAACATTGCAATTTATATGTAGGGTGTTGTTATGGTCCCACAATGTGATAAGAGAGACAATGTTTAAGCATTTCATTGAATTTTAAGTGCCAGCTCATCAAGTTAGGGTTTTCTAACCCTAAAAGGACATCTAAGATATAAAAGGGACATCCTAGACCTAATAAAGGGAGTTTTTGAGGCTTGGGTGCACCCACCTTGTTTTCATATTTTCCAACCTCCTTCACTCACATTCTTCCTAAATTTCAATCAATATTTTGATAACTAGAGGTTGAAGACTACAAGTTCCATTGGGAAAGAGCTTCAAAGATATCAAAGGAGCTTGAATTATGGGGTTAGGAGTAAAAATTATTGAAGAAAAGGGCTATCATTTTATGATCATTCTCTTATCTAGACTTTCTTTTTTCATTATTCCTTTGCATTTGTTTTAATTATACTGGTGTTTAAAGGTAAACAAGAAGCTTGGATTAGAAGTTTAGGAGTAAGAAGTGTTAAAGAAAAGGTTTGTCATTTCATGATAATTTTCTTTCATTACTTTGGTTTTTCTAAGTTGTTTTTACTTTTTATTGTATCTTTGGATTAGTCTTATTGTTACTAAAGTGTTTAAAGAAACTTGGATTAGGAGACAAGAATTAAAAGTTCTTAGAGAGATAGTTATCTTTGTTATGAACATTCTAAATCTCTACCTTGGTTTATTCTAGTTGTTTTCATTATTTCTTTTAATATTTGATTGATTTGATTGTAAGAACAAGTATATTTTGTGGTTGAATGAAAAAGTCAACTTATGTTAAATTGATTTATTAATCATTCTACAAGTAAGAGATTATTGCATTTTGTTTGTTTATAATTTTTGGAAGTAGATATGGATGTGGATGTTTAAGTTTTCTTAATATAGTTAAGATATAGAGTTGCTCTTACTTTATTAAACCCTTAACTTATTTTAATATTTGTTTTTAAAATAACAATTTGATACATTAATTAATAGCTCATCATTCATATTAGTACTTATTAATATTTCTTTGTGGGATTGATATTCTTTTTTTGGAGAAATTAACTAGATATGACTCTACTAAGATTTGAACCTTGGTAGAGGAGGAGGTTAGACACATGGGATTGATATTCTACTTGCTACTATATTACGAAAAATGATAAGTGCATTTGCTTACAATTGTGCGTAGTGTAGAAGTAGTTATTTTAATTTAAAACTTGGTATAAGTATAGCATTGAGCAATTTCTACATTTACACATCATGACACCATGCACCATACTAAGTTTTCAACACCGTTGTTGGAGAAATAATTAGTAATACTAGGATAATTAAGAGTTATTACTTTAACCACTTTATTATTTTTGTATTATTGTTGTTGTTATTACATATTTGTATTACATTTTCTACATTTATGTGTATCCGGTCTAGCATTTGCATTTGATCGTTTTACATTATTGAGTGTTGTATTTTAATTTCTACATTTGTTTGTTACATTATATTCAGTATATTGTGTCATTTCATTTATTTTATCATATATAAAAAGGTTTGATCTATATACCTAGCTATTTTCATATTACTGTAGGTAATCAAATACTTGACCAATCTACAGCTACCATTGGGAATTAAAAGACTCCTAGGAGAGGTTAATGTTAGTGTTGATAGCTTATTTGGCGAGAAATAAAAATCACATCAACAATTCAAACTGGTAAACTGAAGTAGCATCAAGAAGGAATGATGATTGGAGGGCTTACCAACATAATTATAGTAATTTTTGTGGGCCAAAGTGGATTTATCATCTTGACTTTATAAAGAGAGGAGGCCAACCCCATAGAACTACCATCATCAACAAGAAGAGGAGTTTGGGTGGGAAGAGTTATTGACTAATACAATATCAAGATTTGAAGACATAATGTCAAGAGTTGAAGATTGATCTACATGTATAGAGGAAGTTTATCAAAACAATGAAGACTCTCTCCATCGAATATAAATGATGCAGGTCAGGCACCTCATTGAGTTGGTTACAAAACAACATCAACAAGCATGCTTACCTAATTATACTGCTAAAAGCAATTGCTTGGAGTATGAACATGAAGAGATCTTAGAGAGTGGTGATGAATTATTAACTGGACTTATAAATGTGAAGTTAAGGATGAAGCTAATGAGATCAAAGTTGATGAAGTATCCCAAAACCAAGAAGCTTCTCCCTGTCGAGTGGACATATAGGTTGGGCAACTTCTGGAATTAGTTATCCAATGGCAACAACATCAAAAATAGAAAAAACCTACCTAATTATAATACTACTGAGAGTAATTTTGGGGAGTATGAACATAAAGAAATCTTGCAAAGTGGTGATAAGTTATCAACTAAGCATAATGGATATGAAGTTAAGGACGAGGTTAATGAGGTTGAGGATAAAGTTAAGGAGACTAAGATTAAGGAACCATTAATGGAATTGATATCTCACATTTCTTATTTGATTGAATCCATGGAAAAATGTATTGACACATTAACACTTTCTTTTGACTTGCAAGATAGTACATATTATTAACTGTTTGAGGTGTTTCTTGAAAAACTGAAAAAATAGTGCATAACATATAAGTATAGGTCAACTAGCTCCATTTTTTGTTTAATTATTTATTTGGGCTTTCCAACCTTTAAATAAGAGTTTATTAATATAGCACGTCTTATCTTTAATCCCATCATTAATGTCAAAAGAAAATCATAATGAAAAATTATGGAATATCATTGTTATTAACATTGTAAACAGTAACTAGTAGTCTCAAAAGTCTGTCTGTACAACTCAAAATATATCTCGCAACAGTATATATACATAAAAAGTCAAAACTAAACAACGGTACATATCTTATGTTGTTAACCCCACCTAGTCTCAACAAATCAATATCAAGCACTGGAGTTATCACTACTCACTCTATCACCTGAAAAATTAATGACAAGGGAGAGTTGTCAACTCAGTAAGGGTCACTTAACTGTACCCTTATATATATATATACATATCTTAATATACAAGAAACAGATAAATAATGAAATAATCACTACAAAGAACATCCATAAGCTAAATACATCATGGTAGAAATACTCATTATACATTCACAATATTATAATTATACTCAATTATATTATCATTACTATTTATTGTTTCATTCTTGGCTCTGCTAAACCTAGTAGGCCTCTATTCAATGGTCTACCAACTCGTCTCATTATCAATATCCCATCACTGTATGGAAATAAAATCATAAATATATATATCGTCATAGGGCACCTCTCTAGCTCAATTACAACTAGTACCCTGATACCACTCCAGTACCTAACGATCGACACAGGATATCTCTGTGACTTGGGATGACCCCCGTACCACTTCGGTACCTAGTCATCAGTACAGGACATTTTGGGACTCAGGATGTCTTGTTATTTACTCCACAGATAGGTACCTAGTCACATTTCACCCAAATCGCAACAACTCATCAATACCAAAGACTATCGAATATAGCATGTATTAGGTAAGCTACTAATCCACTACAGTTCTTTAACGTAATCCGTCTTAATTCAATCTCATTATACTTTATAAAGATAAATCATCAAATCTAAATCATCATACACCACTAAAGGATATATCTATCACATTTATTGCATAATTAAGCAATACATGCCATATTACGTAAGACCATATACGAATGTCATATTTGTCACTTAATCAAATCGCATAATAAAACATGTAATATATATCATCACTGCCAGTATAACACTCATATCTCTCCAAAAATACACAATTTGGTTATCAAGTATCTATTTTATACAAACATCACCTTACATATGCAAAGAACGCATTTAAAAATTTCTAAGCACATTTTGCATACATTACAGTAATATAAAGGTATAGTCTCAGGTTAACCTTATCTGGTATTCGGAATTAACTATGTTATCTAACCCAATCTACTATCCTACTCTATCTCCAAGACATGTATAATATATATTATAAAATGCACTTAAGACCTACTATTTTTTTTTACATAGAATAAGTAATAAATGTGTACTCAAGCATAACTAAACTTATATAACCTTACTCTGACTTGAAAGGAATAGAAAAATAGAAGAAAAAAAATTATTGCAAGCTTAAGATGAAGGATGTATGAATATATATAGCTTTAGTTATGCATGAGTCAATGACATTTGTCATTGTTCCAACCTAATTATGTTAGTTGAAGACATGTGGCCTTAAGAGGATTATGGTGAAGACAAGTGGCAAAAAGCTAAGCCACCTCTTGACATGTGGCCCTTACAATTAACATATGGTAAATGAGTCCTCTTAACATAACCTACCTAGAAATCTTGGATTTATCTTTTGCAGTTTATCTTCTTCAAATTACACTTTTATAGAATATATAACAAAGGTGAGATGATTTTCACCCTTACATTTTATAATTCTAAGAATATTCCTTACTTATTATTTTTATCATGATGTTTTTCATAATATGGTATTAGAGCTATTAAAGATATTAGACTATAAATAAAAGTAGAAAACCATTAAGTTAAACCCCTAGAATGCAATTTTAAATATTTGAGAGTTAATATAAAATCAAGTGGTTTTCAATCCTAACACTTCTAACTTTAGGTAGTGAAATATTATTATATGTGGAATATTATAATGAAAGTTTTCTTATGTATAAACCAATAGGTCTCAGTCAAAATTATTCAAGATATTTGTAAAAAGAATTATTCTACTTAAAAGTGCCAACAAACCTTAATATTTCCTTTGTATCCCTCCTTTAGATTGCTATCTAATAGATTTTTTAATATATCAAGGACCCAACTACCTTCCTAACCAAAAAGAGTGAAATAGGCAATAAAATAGCCAGTAACTATTAAGAAATAGAAATTTTATCTAAATAATGAAAGTATACTCTCTAATTTGTTGACTAATTCTTGTGTAAATAAAATAACAACAATAACAACTAATGCAAAATTTAATCCATAACCTAGATATAGCATAATCCACTCATACATTCCTTCGCATATCCTATAAAAATTGATCTAAACTTAATCCTCATAACTTGGGTTCTTGATGGACACCATAAGTTGACCCTTTTGACTTGTCGTAAATAATATGTGGGATGTTGGAAGAGAAAACTCTTCTTCTAGTTAACTTGACTATAAACCAATTGAAGAAATTAAGATCTTGTTTAGTTCCACTTTCATTTTTGGTTTTCATTTCCTGTTTTTCTAAACACAAAAATCGATAAAGAAAATACACTAATACAACACAGAAATCAAAAAAGAAAACACAATACCCAATACAAAAATATAACAACCACAACAAAAAATCAAAACCCACAACCCAACTAAGCATGCCCTTAGTGAGCACAAATCCAAGAAGTTCAAAACTTTGTTTGTCCTTCACGCTTCAGTTCTAGAATTAAACTTATTAAGAACCATGACCTGAACCATAAGAAACAAGCAAATGATAAGATTTAAGGAGAATTTCAAAGTAGTCAGAAAAAAGACTTATTACGTGTCAAATATATGGAGGGAACTTAAAGTGTTAAAGATGCATAATAATGAACTTTTCAAAGATTATATTGACAAATTCATGAAGTCTATAATGATTTTTTTTCTTATGTGTTTCTATTGGCACCTTCACGTAATAGAAAATTTTTTTTCACTTATTTGTCAAGTTGGTTATGGAATTAAGTACATTCTCTTTTTACTAAGGCCTAGGATATAAGAACATGAAATGTTTTTATCTTAGTCATATAGACATGTTAAGATGAGAGATATTGAAAGAAGGAAATACATAATTAATGTATAGGATATTCATTTGAATGAAAGAAAAGGATAAAAGATTTTTTTTACCATATTGACTATGATGAACAGATTAACTAAAGAAAATTTTTTAGACAAGTGTGAAGACCAAGTAGCTTATATTGAATTTGGTTATGTAGTTACATTTAATATTACATATTTTATTTTAAAAATACCAAATGTCATTTATTCCTTTCATCAGTGTAAAACCATCACGAAAAATTGATTTTACTTGGTTGTTCACTATTAGAGAATGAGATGACTGGTACTTTGAGTTAGATTTTTCATAGATGGATTAAGTATATGAATGGAAAATCTCCCGAATCCATTACCATGAATGAGAGAAAGAGTATAAATAATACATTTTCCAAGTATATATTGTGTTTGTAGCATATACTAGAAAAATAACTAACAAATTTAATGCCAATAAGAGGTGTAGAAAACTAAAAGATATTTCTATAAATTTTGTACATCATATTAGTAACATCGAAGATTTCATGATAAAAAGGAATGAAATGGCTGTTAAGTTTAATTTAAGGAATAAGATATGATTTTAGGGACCATTTGATTTAGCTTTTGATTATAGTTTTTAGTTGTAGCTTTTGAGTTTTTGTATTGGGTTTTGTGTTTTTCTTTTGTTTTTGTGATATTTTTTTGAGTTTCTATGTTGTATTAGTGTGTTGTTTTTTTGGGGATTCTATACTATTTTTTCAATTTTTTGTATTTAGAAAAAACAAAAAAAACGCAACCGAACAACCATTTAGTCTTTATTTGATTAGTTTATAAGTGGGATATAGCCTATATTAAGGATAAATTTTAGATTAAAAGCTTAGCTACATAAAGAAATGAGAGTACTTACTATGATGGCTATTCGCATGCAGTTAATTAATTGCAAAACCAAAATGACTAATTTTACGTTCAAAATCGCAAGTATATGGGTCGTACTTATAGTAAAAAGCGAATATCGATCCCACAAGAATTGTAATTAGTCACTACTTAATTTAGGTTAAACTTTGTTGAAGAAAAAAATTCAAGTAAATAAAATAAGTAAAATGAAAACAAATTGGAAGCAAAAGCAAGCAAAACAACCAATTGCTAACATTGTAAACTAAAATTCGAAGACAATCAAGATTAAAAAATAGGACTTATTGTTATCCCTTTTTATTTCCCTTAGGATTAATTGATCTAATTTATATTTGGCCTAAAATTTCCTAATATTTTAGCTACCTTCTCTCAATGTGTAATAAATATCACTAGTTAAATAAATTAGAATTAATTTTGGGATCTCTCGATATGCAAAGTCTTTCCTAAATATTCAACTATATATGAAGCTATCCTATAGGCAATATATCAATTTATTGAAATCTCTTCCTAATAAATTAATAACTTGTTGTCTATAGGTTTATTAAATGTCAACTCTTGTTATACATTTAACACGGATTACCCAACTTACTCTCTCGATTTGTTGTAGGATTTAAGCTCAATAAACAATACAAATATTCATAACATTAAATTAACAACCAAATGTTCACAAATAGTTCAAATAACAAATCCTAAAACAAGTTTAGTCACTCATAATAGAAATAAGTTTAATCATGTCCATATTTTTTAAAATGTAAAATATAAGAAAATAAATGTAAAATAAAATAAATGTAAAATAAATCTTAAAAAATATATAACTTAATGAACTTTTGAAGCTTAAAGTTTGTGTGTAGAGATGAAGCTTGTGTTATATATGGAGATGGTGTCCAGCCGAATCCCTCTCCTGGTGCTATGCCGTGGCTTTTATTAGTGTGATTGCTCTCTTTACTTTCAGTCGAATGCTCCTTTTGTGTGGCCACTTAATATTCCCCTCCTTATATGTGCTGAATCTTGCCTCTTTTTTTTTTTTATAGCTAGGTCTCCCATGTTTTTTTTATGTGCTTTTTTGTGTGCAAATAAAAGCTCTCTCCCACACGTGAAGTCTTGGTTTAGCAACTTAGTGGGTTTGCTTCATAGTTTGTTCAAGCTTCCTCCAGTAGCAATTTAGATTTGGTCTTGGGTTCCCTCAAACAGGAACGACCTTAGTCTTGGATTGGTCAACTTGGTCTTGGTCTTGGAAGTCACTCTCGCCGGTAGCTACCTTGTTAATTCCATGTAAATTCCTTCCCTTATGAAGTGCAAAGTTCTTAGCTTTGCATGCTTTGTACTTCAATTCTTATGCTTCATTCTTCACTCCTGACTAGAGCTCTTTCATTTATTTTTGGTTTGGCTTTTTGGTGAGCTTTGAAGTGTTGACTATACTTTGACCAGCGTGTTGACTAGTGTTGACCAGACTTTGACTAGGTTGATCTCTCGAAGACAAGACTCTCTTGACTAGTGTTGACCAGACTTTGACTAGGTTGATCTCTCGAAGACAAGACTCTCTCACCAGCCTTCCCTTTATTTGGCCTTATATGCTGACCTTGGTTTGCGTGAAACTCCTAAGTGTATAAGCTTCGTTCCTTAGTTGTTTTACTCCTTTTTTCATTTCCATGCCAAATGGTTTGCTTTGAGCTTCTTTTTTTTTATTTTAATTTCTTCCAACTTCAATTTACCTTACACAATAAATAAATATACTAATAAGATTTAATTATAAACCAAAATCAATAATTAAATGAAAAAACATAAAAATATAAATAAAAACACTAAATAAATAACAATGATGATCATACTAAATAAACACACATAAAATAAGCCTTAAAACACAACAATATCAACATATCATGTAAGAAACACATGTCAAATACTTAGAAAAACCTATACTAATACACAACTATCAACTTCCCTACACTTAAACCTTTGCTTGTCTTCAAGTAAAATCAAACACAACCATTCAATTCCATCACTTCATTATCACAAAGGTTAAAGCATGTAATCCCACAAACTTTAGCTAACTCAAGTATCAAGCTAATATATATATCGTGATTAGTTTTCATTAGTGTGCATAAGCAAACTCAACTTATGAAATCATTTCTCAAAGATAAATATAAATTCAAAAAGAATTTTCCTCATGGTTTCACTCATTTCTCTCAAATATATACGGGTTAGTGTTTCACTCAAACTTCCTATAAGAAATCACACTATCATAGGTTTGCTAATAGACAAATTCTTCTCCACAATGATTACATGCTAAAAATATATCATAAGGACTTTGTTTCGGGTTTTAATGTGGTTAGGGTTAAGGTGGGTTAAAAAAGTAAAGGGTTCTTCACAAGCATTTATAAAGTACTAAGTGCATAAAGGGATGACAAAGATAAACTTATGAGATATACAAATGAATAACACTACTACATCATATTTATTAATACTACTAAATGTTATTCCCTTTTATTTTCTTTCTTTTCTTCTTTTCTTCTTTTTTTATTTTCTTTCTTTTTTTCCTTTATTTTTGAACAATAATGACGAAATAATAAATAAAATGGTAGCTAAATGAAATGTGCTCAAAGAGTAGCAGTATTGCTAAACTCATCTTAGAAAAAAAAATGTAGCAAAAAATATTAACTAATGCATGACTTAATACTCTACTAAGTATGTGAATATGTAAGCTAATGAGATTTTAGGTTTTAAAATGGGTTGCTTTCAAGAAATAAAAGGGTTATGGCTCGACGAGGCTAGTAAGGGATAATAAAAGGTAGGTCATTTAAGTCAAGGGTTAAAACAAAAAAGTCCTTAATCATCTCTATTAAGCATACATCCAATAGACTCAAATCGATTCAAAGCAAGTTTTGAAAGCAATAATCTAACGAAGAATCACACATACAAAGAAATGAAATGACTATAAATAGATTTATATAGGCTCAATTCTCACATTGGCTCAAATGAAAATTCATTATGTATCTCTACACTACCTCATTGCTCAAGTATCAAGTTCTAAGTAAGCTTATGCAACTAACTACTTTCATCACTCAATATAGTTCACTCTCTACTCAAGTAAAATAATATGAGTTCAAGCATGCATTCAATCTCATTCTAACTAGCATGATAGAATCTCATGGCAACACAAACCAAAATGATTCAAATGTGGATCCATTACTTACACAAAATAATACAAAACAACACCCTAATATACCTAAAACATTCATCTTAAAAAGAAAAATGCAAACATAAATGCACAAATGAAAATACTACCTCTCTACACTTGAGAAATACATTGTCCTAAATGTGGAAAGTGAAACATCAAAACTCAAAAAACACACATAAAAAACAAAACACAAAGAGATTAAGGGTTAGAAGGGCTTATGGTAGTGTTTGTTATTCTAAGGTGTAGAAAATCTTCTTTCTTTGGTCCTCCATCAAGCTATGATGCACAATAAACCTTCCAGTTTCAAATAATCATCAAGTCACCTAAACATCAAGAGATCAAAAGGGGAAACAAGCTAAAGATCAAAACAACTCAAAAACAAAGTAAACATAAAATCACTCAAAGCAAAACTACACTAAACATAAAGACAAGCAAATGAAAGACAAATATGCTAAGTTAAGGCCATTAGCTTGACCATTCCATATGTCATCATGAGAGAGTAGATGAAAGGAAAGAGATGACTTCCCTTCCTTACAAGAATGCCCCTCCAAAGTATAGCTTGCATTGATGCTTATTAACCTTGAATGCTTCACCCTTATCATTTTCCAACTCCAAAGCTCCATAAGGAAACACTTGAATAACCTTGAAGGGTGCACTCCATCTTAACTTGAGCTTTCCAAGAAATAACCAAAGTAGTGAATTGAACATAAGCACCAAGTCCCCACACTTGAACTCTTTCTTCTTGATGTGAGCATCATGTCATTTCTTTGCCCTTTCCTTGACATTTTCATAAGCATGAAACCTCAACTCTTCCAATTCATCAAGTTGTAACAATATTTTCTCACCTACTAGCTTCCAATCCATGTTCAACTTCCTAACTGCCCAATAGGCTCGATGCTCCAACTCCAATAATAAATAGCAAGCCTTGCCATACATAAGTCAATATGGAGTAGTACCTATGGGTGTTTTGAAAAATGTCCTATAAGCCTATAAGATGTCATCTAGCTTTAAAACTCAATCCTTTCTTGAAGTGTTCACTACCTTCTCCAAAATCTTCTTCAATTCTCTATTCACCACTTTCACTTGACTACTAGTTTGGGGGTGGTAAAGAGTCACCATTCAATGATTCACATTATACCTTTTTAATAGAGCTTCAAAAGGCTTGTTGCAAAAGTGACTCCCTCCATCATTAATGTTCGCTCTAAGCACTCCAAATCTGGTGAAGATCTTTTTGATAAAATGTTGCACTACTTTAGCATCATTGGTTAGAGTAGCTACTATCTTTACCTACCTGAAAACATAATCAACTCCAATTAAGATATAAACTTTACTTAGAGAGAATGGAAAGGGTTCCATGAAATCCAAGCCCCACACATCAAATATCTCGACCTCCAGGATGTTAGAAAGCGACATCACATCCCTCTTCGAAATATTTTTCACTCTTTAGCACCTATCACACTTCAACATAAAGTCTCGAGCATCCTTGAACAAGGTGAGCCAATAGAATCCATATTCCAAAATGCACGCAACCATCTTGTTCATTCCATAATGTCTTATATATGCTGAACTAAAATAATGAGTCAAAACTTTAAACATTTCATCATTAGGGATGCACCTGCAAATCAAATAGTTAGTACATATTTTATTTAATACAAGTTCATCTTAAATATATCGAGAACACTGGAATAGGGAATGCTTCATTTGTTGATAAGAGAGATGAGGAGGAAGAATACCACTTAAGAGATAACTGGCAATGTCAGCAAACTAAGGAAGAAAAGGATTCTCTACCTCATTAATGCTTTATCAAGAAAGTGCTCTTCAATTACCTCTTCTTCTTTTTTGGTGTCCTTATTCAAGTCTCGAGAGGTGATCCGCTACAACATTTTCTACTCCCTTCTTATTTTTAATCTTAATGTTGAATTCTTGGAGCAGAAGCTCCTACTGGATAAGCCTAACCTTGGCATCCTTCTTGACAAAAAGATACCACAATGCCACATGATCTGTAAAAATAATAACATATGAACTTAAAAGATAATAATGGAATTTCTCATTTGTAAATACCACAACAAGCAACTCCTTTTCCGTTGAAGTGTAATTTAGTTGTGCTCTCATTAAGGTCTTACTTGCATAGTAGATGATGTGTAACATCTTCTCTTTCCACTGGCCAAGTACACAACCAATAGTATGGTCACTTGCATCACATATAATCTCGAAGGAAAGCGACCAATCCGGTGACATCAAAATAGGAGTTATTGTAAGTGTCTTCTTCAACCTGTTAAAAGCATCAAAATAATCATCATTAAATACAAAAGGCACATCTTTAACTAATAAGTGAGTTAAAGGTCTAGCAATAAAAGAAAAATTATTAATGAATCATTTGTAAAACCCTACATGACCAAAAAAAGCTCAGATACCCTTGATGTTAGTAGGAGGTGGTAGCCTTTCAATCACTTCAGTCTTAGCTTGATCTACTTCAATCCCCTTGTGTGAGATTTTGTGGCCCAATACAACTCCCTCTTGGCCCATGAAATGACACTTCTCCCAGTTCAAGATTAGATGAGACTCCTCACATCTTTGAAACAATCTGTTTAAATTAAATAAGAAATGATCAAAAGAATCTCTAAAGATAGAGAAGTTATCTATAAATACTTCCATGACGTTCTCATTCATATCTATAAATATTGCCATCATACACCTTTAGAATGTAGCAGGTGCATTGCATAGGTCAAAAGGTATCCTTCTATAAGTAAAAGTCCTATAAAGACAAGTGAAAGTGGTCTTCTCCTGATCCTGTAGGTATATAAACACCTGATTAGACCCTGAGTATCCATCAAGAAAATAGGAAAATGCATGGCTAGCCACCCTCTCAATCATTTGGTCCACAAAAGGTAAAGGGAAATGATCTTTCTTGGTGGCTAAATTGAGTTTTCGGTAATCAATACACACTCTCCAACCTGTGATGGTCCTAATATAAATCCTTTCACCTTTGTCATTCTCTATTACTATCATGCCTCCCTTCTTGGGCACACACTGCACCAGACTCACCTACTCACTGTCTTAAATGGGGTAAATGATCCCCGCATCTAAAAGCTTTACCACTTCCTTCTTTACAACCTCTTGCATGTTTGGATTTAACCTCCTTTGTCTCTCCCTCACTATTTTACATTCTTCTTCTAGGTTAATTCTATGCATCATCACATTGGGGCTAATCCCCCTAATATCATAAATTTTCCACCCCATGGCTTTCATCCTATTTTTAATGGTCTCTACCACCTTCTCTTCTTACTCACAATTCAATTAGTTGGAAATGATGATTGGTAAAGTGTAGTACTTACCTAAAAAAGTATATCTCAAGTAGGAAGGTAAGGGTTTAAGCTCTAAAGTGGGTGGCTTAATAATAGAAGATGGTATGTGTGTAGCTGTTCTCTCCAACTTCTCCTTCTCGTCATCCTCATATAATTCATCTTCTCTCACACTCTCATCCATGTGTACTTCAATAACTTCATCAACTTTCTCTTCAACTTTCTTCACACACTCATCAACAACATCAATCTTTATACATGCAGTACCATCCATTGACTTCTTCAAAGATTTAGACATGTTAAATTCAACCTGTTCACCAATTATCAAAACAATTTTTCCTTCATGTACATCAACTAATGCCCTACCAGTATTCATAAAAATTCTACCCATAATCAATGGACAATTTCTATCAGCTTTAAAATCCAACACAACAAAATCACTAGGAATGATAAATATATCCACTTTTACCAACACATCTTCTACAACTCTAAATGGACTCTTAATAGATTAATTCACAAGCTGAATAAGCATAGATGTTGTCTTCACTTCATTTAATTCCAATTTCCTAAAAACAGACAAAGGCATCAAGTTAATGCTTGTACCTAAATAACATAAGCATTTAGAAAATTCAAAGTCACCAATAACACATGGAATAGTAAAACTCCATGAATCTTGTAGTTTAGAAGGCATTATGTTTGAGATGATTAAACTAAAATTCTCTGTCAAGGTTACCGTCTAATTATCCTCCCAAGCGTGTTTATGTGTGAGTATTTCCTTGAGAAACTTTGCATACTTGGGCATGCAGTCCGAGGCTTCCACTAATGATAAGTTAATTTGAAGCTTTTTTAGTTTCTCTAAAAATTTAGAGAACTGAGCATCTACTTGATGTTTCCTCACCCTCTACGGATATGAAATCCTGGGTTTGTAGGGTGGTGGTGGTACATAAGGCCTCTTTTCTTCTTTCTCTTACTCCTTCTCTTCTTTTATCTCCTTACCTTTCCCCTTCTCTTAGCTATCCTTTTACATACGTGGCTCCTCCACTTGCTTGTCACTTTGAAGTGTAATATCCTTGAGTTGTTCCCTTGGATTGGCCTCTGTATTTCTTGGTAGGCTACCTGCACTTCTAGAAGACAAAGTATTAGCAAGTTGAGCTACCTGTACCTCCAAGTTGTGGATGGATGAGGCATGGTTTTTCATAATCTGATCAAACTTTTTCTCCATCCTCTTTTGGCTTTCCTCCTAACTCAAAAACATCCTCTTTTGATTCTCTTCTTGATTAGCCAGTTTAGACCCCAAGACATTCATTAACTTGTCCATTTTACTCTCAAAAGATCTAAGTTAGTCTTGCTAAAATTTAGGAGGTCCTTGCAGTCTTGTTTTGTCACCTGCATTGTTAGTACTCCAAGAAAAATTAGAGTGATTTTCCACCCAAGATTATAAGTATTGGAGTATGGTTTGTTACTTCTTTGCAGCTGACCCACAAAATTCACCTGCTCAATGCTACTAACTCCTAATAGGAAACATCATGTTGTATTGTGGTTGTCTTGCCCACATAACTCACATTGTAATTACATGGCCTTGACTAAAGATGAAGAAGCTCCTTACATATTACTCAACTCGGTGAGGGCTAAAATTTGTGTTTGAAGAGTCCTCACCGTATCAATCGGAATCATCTCCTTCTACTCTTTAGATCCTTACCTACTCCTCTCATTTTCCCACATGCAACAATTGCTCGCCAACTCCTCCAAAAGATAATGAGCGGAATCAATAGTTTTCCTCATTAGTGATCCCCCAGCAGCTGCATCTATGGTCCCTCTTGTAGTTTGGTTCATACCATTATAGAATGTTTGTAATAAAAACTCCCTTGAAAGGTTGTGGTGTGGGCAGTTTCTTTGCAGCTCTTTGAATCTTTCTTAGGCTTCATACAATAATTCCCCATCACTCTGTTAAAATTTTGGAATTTCTTTGATGATCCTGCTTGTCTTAGTCAAGGGGAAGTATTTAGCTAGGAATGCTTGGGCTAGCTGCTCCCAAGTGGTGATCTAAGTAGAACTAAGTGAATTATACTATGCCTTTACTTGATCCCTTAAAGTGAATGAAAATAATCTAAACCTCGCAACATCATCAGACATTCCATTGAACCTGAATGTGTCACAAATCTCTAAAAAATTATCAAGATGTGCACTAGGATCTTCATGGGACAACCCATAGAACTGCACACTACTCTAAAGTATGTTTAGAAGTGTAGGCTTGATCTCAAAATTGTTTACTTGAACTGCTAGCCTTGCAACTCCTTGAGGACTGAAACTTGGCCTCATGAAATCCATTAGTGTCCTCTCAACTCCTCATTGATCTCCTTCTTCCTCCATATTTCTTTCTATATTTTCCTAGCACTTTACTCTTCTCAACTTTCATTCATGCCTTATTATGTCATAAAATGCTTCATTGCTAAGCTTGATAGACCTTTACGTGCTTCTTGTGTCATGCACCTGCAAATGCACAAAGAAAAATATCAAAACTCTTAAATCAAAGTCAATCAAACTATTAAAAAATGCTAAAATAAACAATCATTGAAAATGGCGCTAAACACTTATTGATTAATTGCAAAACCAAAATGACTAGTTTTACGTCCCAAACTACAAGTATATGGGTCGTATTTGTAGTAAAAAAGTAGATATTGATCCCACAAGGATTATAATTAGTCACCACTTAATTTAGGTTAAACTTTGTTCAAGAAACCAATTCAAGAAAAATAAAATAAAAATAAATTGAAAGCAAAAGCAAGCAACACAACCAATCGCCAACACTGTAATCTAAAATTCATAGAAAATCAAGATTCAAGAATAGGACTTATTGTTATCTCTATTTGTTTCTCTTAGGATTAATTGATCTAATTTATATTTAGCCTAAGATTTCTTAATATTTTATCTACCCTATCTCAATGTGCAACTAAATTATTAGTTAAATAAATTAGGATTAACTTTGGGATCTCTCGATATCCAAAGCCTTTCTTAAATATTCAACAAGATATGAAGCTATCCTATAAGCAGTATATCAATTTATTGAAGTCATTTCCTAATAAATTAATAACTTATTGTCTATAGGTTTATTAAACTCCAACTCTTATTGTACATTTAACACGGATTACCCAACTCACTCTCTCGATTTGTTGTAAGGTTTAAACTCAATAGACAACAAAAATATTCATAATATTAAATCAACAACCAAAGGTTCACAAATAGTTCAAATAACAAATCCTAAAACAAGCTTAGTCACTCATAATAGAAATAAGTTTAATCATGTCTATATTCTCTAAAATGTAAAACATAATAAAATAAAACTAAAATAAAATAAAGGTAAAATAAATCTAAAAAAGTGTAGAACTTGATGACCTCTTGAAGCTTAAAGTTTGTGTGTTGAGATGAAACTTGTGTTGTATGTGGAGATGCTGTCCAGTCGAATCCCTCTCCTAGTGCTATGTCGTGGCTTCTGTCAGTGTGGCTGTTCTCTTTGCTTTCAGTCGAATGGTCCTTTTGTGTGGCCGCTTAATATTCCCCTCCTTATATGTGTCGAATCTTGCTTTTTTTTATGGCTAGGGCTCCCGTGTTTTTTTTTGTGCAGATAAAAACTTTCTCCCGTGTGTGAAGTCTTTGTCCAGCAGCTTGGTAAGTTTGCTTCTTGTTCTGTTTGAGCTCCTTTATCCAGCAATTCGGATTTGGTCTTAGGCTCCCTCCAACAAGAACGACCTTCGTCTTGGATTGATCAGGTTGGTCTCGATCTTGAAAGTCACTCTCACAAGCAGCTACCTTGTAAATTCCTTGCCTCGGGGAGTGCAAAGTTCCTAGCTTTGCATGTTTCTTACTTCAATCTTTATGCTTCATTCTTCACTCCCACCTGGAGCTTTTTTATTTATTTTTTGATTGTCTTTTTGGTGAGCTTTGAAGTATTGACCAGTGTTGACCAAAGCGTGTTGACTAGTGTTGAGTAGAGTGTTTACTAGACTTTGACTAGGTTGATCTCTCCAGGCAAATACTCTATCGTCAGCCTTCCCTTTATCTAGCCTTGTATGCTTACCTTGGTTTGCATGAAACTCCTAAGTGTATAAGCTTCATTCCTTAGTTGTTTTACTCCTTTTTTCATTTCCATGCCAAATGCTTTGCTCTAAGCTTCTTCTTTTTTTCTTCCAACTTCAATTTTCAATTTCAATTTACCCTACACAATAAATAAATAAACCAATAAGATTTAATTCTAATTCAAAAATAATAATTAAATAAAAAAATAAAACATAAATAAAAATACTAAATAAATAATAATGATGATTATGCTAAATAAACACACATAAAATAAGCCTTAAAATATAACAATATCAACCTATCATGCAAGAAACACATGTCAAATACTTAGAAAAACCTATACTAATACACAACTATCATATGCCAACAACAATTAAGTGTGAGACAGATTTTGAAATCATTTTGTAAAAGGCCTTTGAATTTGTAATAAGATCCAATCAAAGTTTTGAGACTTGTGTAATATATTAAACAAATCACTAATTTATCATGTACTGTCACTATAACTAACTTAACGGGAGTTAGTGATGATTGTAATGGCTTATATTAGTGCATGGATGCGTAATATAAAATGAGAATAACTAGGAAGCAACACTTGGGTGGCCATGGCTTCCTAGTCTTTTCAAAGAAAAATTAAAGGTTTTTTTGATAATTTTCTAAATAAATTAAAGGTAAAAATATAAATGTATTAGAGGTAAAAATGTAAATGTATAAATATATTAAGGGTGAAAATGTAAATATGTATTAAAAATTATATGAATTGACAGTTACATCCTTAAATAAAGACAAAATAAAAAAGACAAAAGGATAAAATATGTGTAGTTTAAAAAAGATTATGGGTCCCATATGGGACCCACAAATGGCCGGAAGCCAACGTAGGAGCATTGGCTTCCTAGTCGCTCCCATATAGAATATCATTTAGAAAACATCAATTTGAAGGACCCAGTTATTTCAAGGGAAGGAAAAGATCATAAAGATTCCAATATTAAGAATTAGATGTATAAAAAATACATAAAAGAAAGGAGGTTAGAGATGATATAATTATTTTCGCATATAAAATGTCTTAAGTTTATGTAAAATATAGTAATATGGTTTAATTACAATTATTTTATTTTCTTGTTTGGTTGATTTTAGTTAGGAAAGCTAAAGGTTAAAGATGGGTTTTTAGTTTCACACAACGATGATATTAAAAACAGTTTTAGGTTTACGAATGTTAATTGTGTTCCACTTAATCAACATGTTAATTTTATTATATGATTTGGTGATTAGTATGTGTACGTTGTGATGAGTGTTTAGATTAGACAGTTTAAGATAATCATAAATTAGGTAAACAAGTCTTTAAGAGAAATCCAAAGGGTTAGATCCAAAGATTTCTTCCTTTACTTTTACATATAGTATTCATCTTGTTATGTCATTTAGTTACAAATTTATATATCCTAAAATGTCGATCATTGGTGATTGATTATTCTGTGATATGGTCGTTTAATTATGTTGCAAGTATCTTTATTGTAACTAGTGGTAGTGTTGTTTATAAAGGTCATCCTAATGTTGCATAACATTGTGTGTATTATGCATTTATAAAGGGACAACCTTATCTTAAAGTTGCCTTTAATTAATATTATAGGGTATGTTATTTATTATTTGTTCGTGGATTATATCAAATAAGGTTTATAGGATATGTTCTTCTTTATTTGTTTGTTACTTATATCTATTTATTTGTGAATTAGGAGATCCCTCCAATTTATGTTTAAGATAAAAATTTTACAAAATAGAAAATGAATGTTCATCTTTCTAGTTGTCTTAATTCAAACATAATATGTCTAATAAAAAATATATAAAACTTGCTTCTTAAGGTGGGCCAATACCTTAAAGAGATATCAATATGTAAGGTATAGGCATGCATTATAAAAAGGTCTCACGATATGTGAAAATGTCCATATGTGTTTTTTAACACATCCTTCTATATGGTATGAACATGCCTTATGAAAATGTCCAAAAGTGCTTCCAGCAAAAAAGAAATAAAGGATTTCGTTCTATAATTCATGTCATGAGTTCTTCTTACATAAATGAAATATGTTAGTTTCTTTTAGAGTAAATTACACAGCGTCATTCTATGGTTTCAAGATTCTGGAATACCTCCTTATGGTTTATAAATTAAACAAGACCTCTTATAGTTTAATATAAATTTTATTAAGAAAAATACTAGGTAGCCTCCAAAGTGGGGGGCTCTCACATGAGGAGGGGGCTTTTTAGTAAATTATAAAATGCCCCCTCCTCATATGAGAGGGGGGCTACTAAGGACCCCCCACTTTGGGGACTACTAGTCAAGTTCTTTTATTAAACCCCCCTGTCGTCATAAAAAGGTGGCTCTACTAATGACTATTGACATGTTGTCTGACGTGGCAGGTAACGTGACAAAGATGCTGATATATCAGGTGATTTGACAGATGACATGATAGGGAATATAATGAAATTTCTTTAAAAGTTCAAAGAGAGTATATGTAAAATTTTTAAAGTTTAAGGGGATGAAATGAAATTTAGCTTAATTATGGGACTAAATTGTAATTTATTCTTTTTTTAAATGTATATTTATATTCATAAAATTTATATTAAAAATAATTTTGAGATAATAATTTCAAAATTTTGAATAATTATAATAACTATTTAAATAAGATATATTTCAACATTTCTACTTTATTATACATTGAATTTATAAATAATAAATTAAAAATAATTTTTTAGTTATTTCTTAAATTAACTCTAATTTATTTATTATTTATAACTAAAAATATTAATTAATAACTCTAATTAAATTAACTCTAAAATATATAGTTATATTAAAAATAATTTTAGAATAAAAATTTTAGAACTTTGAATAATTAAAATAGTCATTTCAGTGAGATATATGTTAATATTTTTACTTC
>JAOXYD010198038.1:0-35915 GCA_028565735.1 Pinacopodium congolense | reverse complement strand
AACAGTTAATCTCCCACCTATAACCAAAACACAAAAAAGAAAATAAAACATGCAAGGCAAACTAACAAAAAGATATGTATAAAAGATAAAAACACCAAAAAAAACAATAGGATATGAATGGGATGCCTCCCATCAGGTGCTTATTTAAGGTTATAATCTTGACCCTCAATATATTCGATGCCATCTATTGTCAAATGGATGCTTGAGGCCAATAAGAAGCATGCTAAAGCTCCGTAAGGAGTCTGGAATAATTTCCCTTCAAACAAGACCGGAAACTAGATGCTGCATAGCTTTGGAAGCGTGGCACCATATTGTCTCACCATTAATGTCATAGGTCCACTCTCCAGCATACACATCTCCCTTCTTCCACTAGGATGGTCTCCATAGCGAATGGGTGTAGGGACTCTTCATCCTTCTAGCAACCTTCAACCTCTAGCTTGCTAGTCCATAACTCTTCCAAAAACTTCACTTATTGTGGCTCTTGCTCTTTCTTCTCCTCTTCTCTTTCTTCTTTCACATGCAAACTGTTAGGAAAAGGAAGCAAAATTTGGTTAGCAATTACATGAAATGTATCACTTACTTTAGGAGGTTGTGTACCCTCCTCCTTTTCTTGCCTAGGTCGCTCGTCCTCTCCTATTTGCTCTTGCTCTTGCTCTATTCCTTTTAGGTGCTTCCATTAGTCTATATTCTTTAATGGAAAATTGCACAACTCCCCAACATTGCTCTCCTGCTGCCTAAGAATGCTTGTGAACATTGCACTTCTATGCTCTGAACCATCTCTATCAACTAGCTCACTTAATCTTCCAAGTTCTTCAAGTTACTCCTCATTTCCTATTGGAATTCAAGAGTGCTTGTCGCCAAACTCATTACGATCTCCTTTAAAGACATTCCATCAGCTCATGGTGGCGATGGTAGAGGTGTAGGTAGAAGCCAGAAGTGTGCTTGATCTTGGTAGTAGCCCTTTGGAAAACCAAACATGTACTGTGTATTTCCTACAAAACTGGACACATTAAAAAATGATAACCTAAAAATGAGCAAACCTCACACACCTTAGCTTTTTATTGATCAATCGGTACTTGCGCGGCTAAAAGTGTAAAATTTGCCACATGATGCTTTAACTTGGAAGTAGCAAAAGAATCAAACTCTTTATCAAGATAATAAGAATAAGATCCAAACCCAAAAACACGCTTATAATGATCCATCACTGCTAAAAGATCTCAAAATTAGAAATAAAAACTAAGAATCTAAAACAAATAGAAGCTAAGATGACCAAGTGCCTAAAAAAACAATACTAGAAACATATAAAACACATGCGCCAACTCCCCGATAACTGTGTCAAATATTTGGTAAGACTTGTCGTCGACTCACTTAGGGAAAGTTAAGGTCGATCCCACAAAAAACTAGTTGTCTTTCTAAGCTATTCTTAAGGTTGTGCTATAAGAAAAAAGAAAAAAAAAAGCCCTGAACACGAAGGCATTAAAACTAAACACAAGGGCAATTAACAAATACAAAACAAATAAACAGAAAGATATCAAAGAAACAAATAGACAACAATAAAAAATAGTTAGGAAGAAGATATATTAGGGATTTATACTTATAATTAATCCTTGAAATATATTGTGATTGGTCTAAGATGCTAGCCTATAGATCTAATAAGCTCTTAAATTCTATGTTCCACCAATTTTAAATAAGTCCTATATGACAGAAAACTTACCATAATCACATGGTAACCTGAAAAAAAGTCTCTAGATTTAACTACGCGATAACATTAACATACTAGGGAAAGAATAACATTAGCCATAGCCATACAAGCTCGGACTATATAACTTAGCAAATTGGAATCCTAGGCTAGGTTAAATAAGTTCACTAACAAATTAAATTAACCTATTACTACTTATGGCAATCTTTAGGACTATTATGTATCACCAGTTCATTCCTAGCAATTGAACTAGTAATTATACCTAGAATTGCTAGTTCAATTGCTAGGAATGAAGGATGGTCAATCATAAGAATTAATTACTAATTAATGTCAATAATTCAAAACCCCAATTCAACCTTGACCTAAATCACAAAACTCAATCAATTCCTAATTAATTCTCACAATTAATCATCCAAAGTCCCATTAATAACTTCCAAAACAAGTGCAACCTAAACTAACATTACAAAATTAATAAAAACAAGCAATAAACTAACAATAAACATAATAGAAATAACAAATAAATGGCTGGAAAAAATAAAAATAAACACAACTATATTAATAAAAACTACATTATTCCACACCATAGTCAAGCATAAACTCATCATAAATGGAATCATAACCTAGAAAATTATTGGTTTTTTTTTTGTCTTTTTATGCTTTAATAAGTAAGGCACATGTCCATCCATAATGCTGTAACACAGTTGCTCCTTAATTTCCTCTCTTGGAAGCTTTAAATGTTTACTATTGGCTTCCTTTTTTTTTTCTTCTTCTCCATTTAATTGTTGCCATCTCCACTCCAATTCATGCTTACATTAGCTTTGTCGTCTATATATAAAATTCTTGAAGCTTTTATTTGCTTTATTTTTTTTCTCTATAATTCAACAAAGGGGTAACCTATTCATTAAATATATTATAACCTAAATTAAGCATTTTTAATCAATAATAGGAATGAAATTAAGTAAATTTGTATGCAAAAATGTGATAAATTTATTCCTATCTGGTGGTAATCTTTTCCGTGAACTATCATGAATAATGACATGCGTATGTATGCTTTAAATAAGGATTTGTAAACCCAAAGTGCATTATCTAATTTTAACGACCAATCCTACTTAGAAGCATAAATAGTGTTTTCTAAATTTTTCTTTGGTTCCCTATTATAAACCTTATCTTTGCCATTAGTTTGGGGATGGTAAGGTGTACTAACCTTATGAGTCACCTCATACTTAGCCAATAAAGTATTAAAAAGTTTGTTAAAAAAATTTGACCCCCTATCATTAATAGTAGCCCTATCTGTTCCAAAATGTATGAAAATATTTCGTTTAAGAATTTGACGACATTCCTAGCCTTATTTGTGGGCAATACTTCTGATTTAACCCATTTTCTCATATAGTTTTCAACAACCAAAATGGACTGATAGGAATATGACTTAGGTAATAGACCTACAAAGTAAATACCCCAAACATGAAAAATCTCACAAACTAGAATGTTAGCTAAAGGTATGTCATGCATCTTAGTTGTGTTGCATACTCTTTGACACCCATCACACGATTTGACAAATGCATATTTATCTCTAAATAAGGCAAATTAATAGAAATGATGCTCTAAATTCTTTTATGCTATCTTAGATTATGCATATTGCCCTCCTACTTCTCTAAAATGACAATGATGTAGAATGGAGGGCAATTCCTCTTTCAAAATAGAGTGTCTCACAATTCCATTAGCATAAATCCTATAAATTAAAGAGTCATCCCATAGAAAATGCTTTACCTTTGATAAAAAAATTTTCTTTTGATAGTAAAATTTTGTTTTTGAGGAATGATATTATCGAAAAGGAAGTCACATAGTTGACAAACCATATAATGCCTATCATAGTCAAGAACTGTCCATCAGGGAAAGAATCTTTAGAATCTTTTGTTCTCTCCACTGTAGCTTCATCTAGCCTCAACAAGTAATCACCTAAAAAGTTCTTAGGCCCTTTATTAGTGTAATGATGTTATGTATTGTTCAGAGTTCTACTGGAATTTTTCCCCCAGCCAAGCTAGCTAAACTGAAACATTTGATTTCATCTTTCAAGAAATATGAGAGTGAGAGTTTGCATGAGTCTTGGGAATGATTTAGAGAGTTATTTTCCATTTATCCTATGCATAACTTTAGTATTTGTGATCAAGTACATATTTTTTTACCTAAGACTCACATCATCGATTCGTTGTCTTATAGATGTTGTTACTGGTGAGACTTTAATGAGAAAAAACCTAATTAAAGCTTATAAGTTGATAGAGGACATGGCATCCAATAGTTTTCAATACAATTCTGAATCTTTTCATCGGTAACCATTTAAAGCTCATGTCATCTATGATGACACATCTTTACAAGCTCAAATAGTTGGCCTTATTAAGTAATTAGAAGGTTTACAAGCTCAATTTGGTAGTAGTGCATTCCATGATCTTATAGCTTGTGATTATTGTAGTAGTTCCTTTAATGCATCCATATATGGCCAAGTAAGGCATTCTTATGCCGCTGAACCTTCATTAGACTATTATCTTTCTCCTAGGAAAGGAATGGACTCTTACCCTTCTAGAGAGATCTACCCCATTTTTCCATGCTCCATTGATCAAGACTAGCAAATTCCCTTTGCCAATCCTCAATTAGAAGACCCTTCTAAGCAATTGACCAAGCAAAGTAATCTTGAAGAGACAACGATGAAATATATCCAAAGCAATGAGTCTAGAATTCAAATTCATGATAATTTAATTAAGAATTTAAAAACTTAAGTAGGTTAAATTGCGCAGCTCTTAGATGAGAGGTTACCTAGACTCATAATTCTATGCCTAAAACTACTTCTATGGAACATGTTATGGCCATCATTATATCTAATAGTAATGAAATGGAGGGTATAAGTGTAGAAAAGAATGAAAACAAAGTGATGGAAAGTAAAGAATTTAAAAATGATAATAATCCACCTAGGTCAGTTGCTGATTTGTATGTCCAATCTTACGAACCTAGAGCTCCATCTCTACATATGTTAGATGTTCAGTCTAGGTGCTTTATTTAGTTGTTTCAGAAATTGCGTCAACCATTCTATAGTATATCTCAATTAAATGAGCATCTAGTTAAAAATCAAGCAATAGTCAAAGAATTGGAACCTTCTTATCCGAACTTAAGAGAATTATTGATGGCAATAATCATTCCTAGTAATCCAACTCCATTTGTTGAAATTTAACAAACTAAGTTAGAAGTGTGTGTTGTGCCATGAATAGTGATGAAGATGATTTTTCCATGACTTCTAACCATCATGTTGTGAATTTTGTGGATTATAAGGACTATGATGCAAAATAAACTAAAACTGTGTTTTTATGAAAGTGAAAGTGAAAATGATGAAAGTGCTTATGCATACTTGTCGAATGATCAAATGGATGGTGCTTCTATTGATTTCATTGATAATATCATCCTTAACATCAATGAAATCAATAGACTTATTCACTTCTTACCTTCTTTTTACAAGACTTATTCACTTCTTGCCTTCAACGTTTTTAACTTGCTTTTTCCTTTTTTTTAATTCCAACTTTCTTCCAGCTCCAATTCATCCTACATAATAAGTAAACACACTAATAAGATTTAATTCTATCACAAAATCAAAAATTAAATGTTAAAACATAAAAAATAAATAAAACGCCAAATAATCAATAATTAATCCTAAACACATAAAAAGCAAGTAACTTACAAACTAAACACTTAGAAAAACAAAGACTAAAAAAACTACCAACTTCCCCACACTTAAACTTTTGTTTGTCTTCAAAAAAAAAAAATACAATCAATTAATTATATCACTTCATTTTCACAAAGATCAAAGCCTGCAATTCCATAAACTTTGGCGAACTCAAGTATCAAGTTGTTGCACATATCATGGCTACTTTTCATTAGTGTACATAAGCAAACTCAACTTATGAAACCATCGCTCAAATATAAGTATAAACACAAAATGAATCTTCCTCACGATTTTACTCATTTCTCTTAAGTGTTTGATGATTAGTGTTTTGCTCAAACTTCTTATATGAAACTACACTATCATAGGCTTACTAATACACCAATTCTGCTATATATTGATTACATGCTATGAATAGATCAAAACGACTTTATTTTGGATTATAATGAGGCTAGGGTTAAGGTAGGCCAAAAAGGTTTACAGGTTCATCACAACCATTCATAAATTACTAAATGAACAAAGGGATAATAAAATATATTTATGAGATACACAACTGTATACACATTTCTTTCCTTTTCCCTTTCCATATTATCTTTTTCATTTTTCTTCCTTTTTCCTTTTTTTATTTTTTGTTCTTTTTCTTTTGTTTTTGTATAATAATGAAGAAAATAGAAAGTAAATGCAATGTGCTCTAAGAGTACAAATATTTCTCAACTCAATTAAAAAAATGTAGCAAAAAATCCCAATTAATGCATCACTTAGTACTCTACTAAACTTGTGAGTGGATAAGCTCATGGGGTTTGAGATTTTAAAAATGGGAGATTTCAAGAAACAAAGGGTTAAAGGCTCAATGGGTTTTTCAAGGGATAATAAAAGGGTAGATCATTTAAGCCAAGAGATAACATAAAAAGGACCTTAATCATTTCTATCTAGCATGCATCTAGTAGATTTATACTCATTTAAAGCAAGTTTTCAAGGTAATTACCTAAGGAAGCATCACACATACAAGGGAATGAATGACTATAGAATGGAATCACAAAGGCTCAATTCCTCACAAAGGCTTAAATGAAAATCCATTATGCTTCTATATATTACATCATTGCTCAAGTGTCAAATTCTAAGTAAGCTTATGCAGCGAACTACTTTGATCACTCAAAATGGTTCACTATCATCTCAAGTAACCTAATTTGAGTTCAAGTATGAAATTAATCTCATTCCAACTAGTATGATCGAATCTTATGGTAACAAAATTCAAAATGAGTCAAGTATGGTTCCATTGTTTACACAAAATAAAATAAAATAACAACCTACTATGCCAAAAACATGAAAAAATGCAAACACAAATGCAAAGACTACCTCCCCACACTTAAATAACACATTTTCCTCAATGTGGAAAGGAGAACACCCAAAACTAACAAACAACACAATGAAATATAAAATACAAAGAGATTAAGGCTAAGAAGAGCTTATGGTGGTGTTTTTCATTGCAAGGCACAGAATATCTTCCTACTTATTTGGTCCTCCATCACAACAAAAGTTTAAGCAATGATCAAGTCACCTAAACATCAAGATATTAAAAGGGAAAAATAAACTAAAGATCAATCAAAATTAAAATCAAAGCAAGCACATAAAACTTAACAGAGGCACACAAACTAAAAATAAACATGCTAAGTTAGGGTTAAAAATAAACATGCTAAGTGAGGGTCATTAGCTTGACCATCAACAAGTCATTATTTCAAAAGATTAAAAGGGAAGAATTTACTCCCTTTTGCCTTGAATTAAGGTCTCTAAGATACAAATTGTCATGATGCCCAAAAGTCATGAATATTTGTCTCTTGAAGCCTTTCACTCCGCTCTCCCTATGATTGCAAATGTGAGCTACCTCAAATGGTCTTCTCCATCTAGTTATGAGTTTAAAAGGAATCAACTTTAACTTTATTCTAACCCTCTTATTTCTCAACTTAACTACCATCTTCTTTTGTTTTAAGGTTGAATTGCTATAGATAATCATGGGTTTTAGAAGCAAGGATTGTAACTTAAGTATTGGTGGTATCATAAAGGAAAATAGGGTAAGGGCATTTGTTTTTCCTAAAGGCTCTTGCTTTAACCGCTCACCCAACTCCTCCTTCTTCCTAACTACTTCATCATCTTTCAAATCTACCTTTCCCTCATGCTTTATCTCCTTCTTCTTTCCATACTCATCAATCAAATCTAACTTTATGTAAGCATTTCTTTTCATAGGATTTTTCAACTTCTTTCCCATGTTAAATACTACTCGCTCATCACCAATGCGGAGGATTAGCATTCCCTTATGGACATCAATCACAACCTTACCAGTATTCAGGAAAGGTCTACTAAAGATCAATGGGCGGCTTCTATTCTCTTTAATTAAAGCACCATAAAATCAATTGGAATGAAAAATTTATCCACTTTCACGGGCACATCTTCCACTAAACTGAATGGCTTCCTTATTGTTTGATCCTCTAGTTGTATAAGCAAGGAAGTTGGCTTGACCTCACATAACCTTAATTTCTAAAAATTGGATAAAGGCATCAAGTTAATACTTGCTCCTAAATCACACAAACCATTAGAAAAAGTCAATTTACAAACAACACATAAAATAGTAAAACTCTTTAGATCTTGTAACTTGGATGGCATGTGGCTGGTGATGATTGTAATATAACTTCCAATCAATTCCACCATTTAGTTATTATCTTATGTCTGCTTCTGGGTTAGGATATCCGGTAGAAACTTAGTGTACTTAAGCATATTTTCTAAGGCATCTATAAATGAAAACTTCTATAACTTCTCAAAGAACTCAAAAACTTTTGTAACTAGTGAATTCAGTTGGATCCTATGTGGGTAAGGGATCTTTGGCTTATACGCTGGTGGTGGGTTGTAAGGTTTCGTCTTTTCGTCTTCTTTTTTCTCTTTCTCTTGGCTCTCTCTTGTAGCATTCTCAGCCCCTTCCATTGGCTCTTTAAGCTCTTACCCAATGATAACTTTCATGGCCTTCAACTGCTCCTTTGGATTAGCCTCAATGTTGTTTGGTATGCTATCTACACTTCTAGAAGATAAAGCATTAGCAAGTTGACCCACATAAACCTCTAAGTTATGGATAAATGAAGTGTGGTCTCTTCACAATCTGGTCAAACTTACGTCTATCATCTTTTGGCTTTCCTCCTAGCTTACAAACATCCTCTTTTGATTCTTTTCTTGCCTTGCTAGTTTAGAGCCCAAGACATCCATTATATTATCCATCTTATTCTTCGAAAATCTGAGTAATAGTTTTCTCTGAAGTATGTTAAGGATTGCCAGCTTGATTTTAAAGTTATTAGCTTTAACAACATGGCTTCTAACTTCTTAAGGATTGAAACCTGACCTTATGAAATCCATCATTGTCCTCTCAACTACTCCTTTCTTTCCTTCTTCTACCTTGTTTCTTTGTAGATTTTCTTAGTGGTTAACACTTCTTAGTCTCCTCTCTTGTCGATTGACGTCAAAAAACTCTTCGTCAAATCTTCTCATGTTCCTTGTATTCATGCACCTACAAATACATAAGGAAAACTATCAAAATCTCTTAAATCAAAATCACCCAAACTAAACAAGATGCTAAAGAAATAATCCCCAGTAATGGTGCCAAAAAGTTGTTGATTTCAAAACAAAATACTAGTTTTATTCTTAAAACTTCAAGTATACGGGTCGACGCTCGTAGTAAAAAGTGGATATCGATCCCACGAGAATTATAGTTAGTCACTACTTAATTCGGGCTGTATTTAGTTTAAGAAATAGATTCAAGATAATTTAAAATGGTAAGTAAAATGAAAAAAAAAACTAAAGGTAAAAGCACTTAATGTAGCCAATTCCAAAACTATAAAATAAAACTTGGAGAAATCAAAATTAAAGAATATGACTTGTCGTTATTCCTATTTGTTTCCCTCTAGTTTAATTGATATAATTTATGCTTGGCTTAAGATTTCCCAATATTTTATCTACTCTCTCTCAAGGTGCAACTAATTGTCACTATTGAAGTAAATTAGGATTAACTTTGGAATCTTTCGATGTGCAAAGCCTTTCCTAGACATCCAATTAGTTGTGAAGTGATCCTAAAGGTAGTATATTGTTCTATTGAAACCTCTTTCAAATAAATCAATACACTTGTCATCTATAGGTCTATTAAAAGCTAACTCTTATTGTATATTTAACATATATTACCAAGTTCACTCTCTCGATTTGTTCCAAGGTTTTAAGTTAAATAGATAGCACAAACATTTATAAAATTAAATCAATAACCAGAGTTCATAAATAGTTTAAAAAACAAATACTAAGAACACTCTAGCCACTAATTATAGAAATAAGTTCATCCACATCCATTTCATCTAAAATAGAAAACATAATGGGAAAAATAAAAATAAATAAATATAATGATGGTTGTCTTCCCTTTTTATATCTAAAAATCTAAAAAATGGAGATTTGATGAAGATTTTTAAGCTTGAATCTCGAATCTACAAATTGAAGCTTGTGTTTTGGCTTGGAGAGGAAGTCTCCAAAGAAGTTGTGACGCGGTTCTTCTCTAAAATAGTGGCTGTAGTGTTGCTCCACTCTTTTAAATTAATGGCTGTCGAAAATGTATATATGGGAGATATTAAGGCTATTTACTTCTTTGCTCTCTCCGTGCTGCATTTTGGCTTGGCTTTCTTTATTTGCTTGCATTTTTCTCTGGAAGGCTTAAAGACAACTTGCAATTTTCTCTCCAAGCTATTCTCCAGCTTACCACATCCTCATTTTACGCTTGGAGGAAGTCTCTAACTGACGCCTGCTCTCCAGCTTGAGAGAGATTTGCGTTGCCTTTATAATGCTTGCCTTAGGTTATGTGAAAGTGCTAGATTTAAAGGCTTTGATCCTTAGTTGGTTTGCTATCTCACGGAGACAAATGCTCTCTCACAGAGTCATTAGAAGACTCTAATAAGATGCTTAAACTCTAACTAGACTTTTAATTGCTCGATTTACGCGTTTTTCCCTAGTTTTGGCATGTTTTCTATTTACAAGACTTATGCACTTCTTGCCTTCAACGTTTTTAACTTGATTTTTTAGTTTTTTATTTTTAATTCCAACTTTCTTCTAACTCTAATTCATCCTATATAATAAGTAAACACATTAATAAGATTTAATTCTAACTCAAATCCACAATTAAATGTTAAAACATAAAACATAAATAAAAATACCAAATAATAAAAAATTTAATCCTAAACACATAAAAAACAAGTAACTTACAAACTAAACACCTAGAAAAACAAGGACTAAAACACAACTATCACATGACCTTTGTTAAAGATGATTAGGCTCCTTGCATGTGGCTCAATTGCTTTGCGAGGGTTATAATTTGTGCTTATATAGCTGTTACTGAGTCAACAGGTATCATCACTGGCTCAATTGCTTTGTGAGGGTTATAATTTATGCTTATATAGCTGTTACTGAGTCAACTGGTATCATCACTTTTTGTTCCTTTGGCCCCTATTTACTCCTCTCAGTAGACCACATACAACTATTACTCGTGAACTCTTTCAAAATATCGAGAGCTAAATAAATAGTTTTCCTCATCAAAAAGCCTCTAGCAACTGCATCCATGGTTCCTCTAGTTCTTTGACTTACACCATTGGAGAATTTTTGCAAAAGGAACTCCCTCAAAAGCTTATGGTAGGTGTAGCTCCTCTGTAATTCCTTAAATCTCTCTCAGGCTTTATACAATGAATCCCCATAACTTTGTTGAAAATTAGTGACCTCCTTAATAATCTATGTAGTATTGGTTAGGGGAAAGTACTTAGCTAGGAACGCTTGGGCTAGCTACTCACAAGTATTGATCTGCCTTGAACTAAGAGATTTATACTATGCCTTTGCATGATCCCTCGATGTAAATGGAAACAATTTTAACCTCACAGCATCATCAGATATCCTATTAAACCTGAAGGTGTCACAAATCGCTAAAAAATTAGCAAGATGGACGTTGGAATCTTCATTTGACAAACCATAAAACTGTACAGTGCTCTAAAGTATGTTGAAGAGTGTTGGCTTCTTGTCAAAGTTATTGGTTTGAACCGCAAGCATTGCAACTCCTTGGGGACTAAAACCTGGCCTTATGAAATCCATCAATGTCCTATCACCTCCTCCTTATTCTCCTTCCTCTACCATATGTTTTTGTAGATTAGCTTGGTGTTCAGCTCTTCTTTGTCTCCAATCTTGTCGATTAATGTTAGAGAACTCTTCGTGAATCACTTCCTCAGACCTTCTCATATTCATTGTGTTCATGCATCTGTAACTACACAAGGAAAAGTATCAAAAACTCTTAAATCAAAGTCATACAAACTAAATAAGATGCTAAACATACAATCTTAGGCAAAAGCATAAAAAACTTGTTGATGTGTAATAACAAAACTAGTTTTACGCTAAAAATAGCAAGTGTACAAATTGTTATTTAAAGTAAAAAGAAGATATCCTCCCATAGAGACTATATCTAGGAACCGTTTAATAGGGTGGACCTTTTTAAAGAACAATTTCAAATGATAAAGACTAGAAAATGAATTCAAATGAATCAAACTAGCAATGAACAAATAATAAAACAAAAAATGTAGAAACTTTGAATTTCAAGATTAAAGCTTAGAGATTATTTTTTCCCTTTTTTTTTGTCTCCATCCTACTTTTTTTATTGATTTATGCATTACCCAAGATATCCTAATGTTTCAATTACCTTCTCTTAAGGTGCAATCAAGTGTCCCCATCCAAATTAAAGGGAATTGATTATGTAATCTCTCAAATTACAAAACCAGTCCCCAATTTCAACTAGTTATGAAGCTATCTTTTAGGTAATAAACTAATTAGCCAATATCTCTCTCTACTAATCAATTAACTTGATGAAATACATGTCTATAGGATGCCAAATCTCTTTGCACAATCCTACACAAATTACCCAACTCAATTTCTTAATCTATTGCAAGGTATAAGCTTAGCATTCATCAAAAGCATTCACTCAATAAAAACAACAAAGTAAGAGTTCAACAAGTAGTTCAAAAGCAATCCCTACAATATATTTAACAACTCATAATTTCAATAACCCTACTAACTACCACAAAAATCCATAATAAATATAATAAAATAGAAAAAGAAATAAAAACTAGATGAAACAAGCTTCTTCTCTTCTTTCCCGAAATCTGGAATTTCTAGATTTTGATATGCTTCTTGGCCAAAATGGAATGATGATCTTGATTCTCTACCTCTCTCTAGCCTTAAAACCTATTTTTATCTCAAGGAGGAATGTGTTTTCTCTATTCTATGGTGACTCCTAGGATCGTGTGCCTTTTTATTTGATAAGATAAGTCACAAAATGCTCAAAATAAGTGAAACCTGGGTGCTAATCTGTCTACAGTTCCCATTATTGTAGTAAATGACATGATTCCCATGATTGTATATTCTAGCTCCTCCACTTTTCTACCATTCTCTTGGTCCCTAGCTCAATCATAAAAGTGGCCATGCTCCATACCTATACCAAACCATCACCAAAAAACTAAAAAGCAATAATAAAGATGAAGATGAATAAAAATACACAAAATAAGTCCTAAACACAACAAGTTCATCCTAAAATGCAAAGGAACACATGCCAAAAACTTAGAAAAACCTATAATGATGCACAACTATCAAATGAAGAAAAATTTTCAATCTATAAATGGGTGATATATAGAAGGGTTTACAATTGTCATAGGAGTAGCACCTATAACTTGTGATAGACTGACTTGATCCTTTTAAGTTACCTCAGTGGGACTATTAATAGCAGGAAGAGTAAGAATTAAGGCTAAAAGAGTTGTTAGTGAAGGCCATATCCATGTTAGATGCTTAATGTTTAGGTGAAGAGACTTGCACCCATAACTTTTAATAGAAGTATAGTAGCTTGGAAGAATCAATGTTAAGAGAGCCGTTAGTCAAGTATATATGAATAATAGAAGTTTGATTCAAGAGTATAGAGACTTTCTTTCATAACTTGGAAAAATAGGTAAGGCAAATAGCTGAACTAATTATAAAACAGGAGGGACCTTGCGTGCCTACTAGTATAGAAGTAAAGCTAAGAGAGTAAGATAAAAGTGAGTGGGAGTTGACATTCGATGTGGATGAGGAAATGAAAGAAGTTATTGATCTTGCAGCCATTAAGGAAGAAAAATAGGTAACTTTGTGCTTTGATTTTATTGGTATAACAATTTCTGAATTAC
The DNA here is from genome assembly GCA_028565735.1 of Pinacopodium congolense. Lineage (NCBI taxonomy): Eukaryota > Viridiplantae > Streptophyta > Magnoliopsida > Malpighiales > Erythroxylaceae > Pinacopodium > Pinacopodium congolense. The sequence goes on along the minus strand of JAOXYD010198038.1, from coordinate 22,258 downwards.
AGGATGGAGATTAGATATCAATATCTATTTCTAAGTTACTTCACACGGTCTAAAAGAGGTGAAGTGAGGCATCAAAGGTAGGTGTTATATCTAATTTATTCTTGGAGACCCATCTAGTATTCAAAGATATGGGCCAAAGGCATGGTCTCAAAATGAGAATAATCATTCTCTAGCACTAAAATATAGCTAAAAGACCATTAAAAAGTACTTATTAAGAGGTAATCCAACATTTATCCTACCTATTTTGATTGCTTTGAATCTTAGGGTTTGTTATATGTAGGATTATATTTTAGAATTGTTTTTTTTTTTGCATTTTCATAAGTTTGTGTTTTGTTTCTTGAGATTTTTTTTTAAACTTTGGTTGCTAAATGTTGGCTATTTATTAATGAAATTTTTGTGCATCAATTAAAAGGAGTTGCATCAAATCATTAAGGTATGTAATCAATCTCTACATTGAACATTTGAAAGTTGGAAATTTCATTATGGCATGGAGTTTTAATATAAGTCATGTACTTGAGATCTTCCATCAATATTTATATCCAGTGTTGTTTTATAATAATTTAGCCAATTGATTTTCTCATGTTCATAATCTCTCCCCTAATGATCTAGCATATGGATTTTCTCATGCTTGTCATCTCTCAACTCACCAAAACTCAAATTTGGATGAATATTCACATGGGGTATGTGTTTATGTGATATTAGTGTATCTTTTTCACCATTTTCCTAAGTTATGATTCATTACTTTAGTTAATTAGAACTAGTTGATGCCATCTGTTTGTAAGAATCACTTGTTAATGTTAGATACTCTATGGGAATTTATATGAACCAAATATTTTAATATTAATTTTTTTAGAGTGTTTTAAGGATTTCTAGAGTTGATCATAGATAGCGTATGTTATTTTCATGTGGGATTACTAATACCATATATGTCTAAAGAGGGCTTATATGTTAATTTGTTTCGTGCACACCTTATTACCTTTTCCATTATGTTTAATTAATGAATTTATCTTGCTGCTTTAATACGATGTGTTAGAAGATTGATAAATTTGAATGCTTCATAAGCCTTAGCCATGAACATTATAGAACACATAGTATTAATTAATGCTTTAATTGAAATTAGTGTGTAGGAATGGATTGTATGGCCTATAGATTATATGTTGGGCAAAGATATGATTATTTAAACTTGATTTAAGTGACTAATAACAACTAGACTAATGGTAGGAGAAGAAAAAAAAGTGGAGGAAGTTTCTATAGTTACAACGCCCATCATCACCTTTCATAATTATGCGTGATAGTTGTACAAATAGACAATAATTTTCAACCAAGTTTGAAATTTTATTATTTTGTTTCTTTTTACTGATTTTTTATTTTAATTTACTATGAAATTTTAAACATTTATGCCATGTAGGATCTTTATTTTTGATCTTTCGATTTCATTTATATGTTATTATACCAATCTTGATCTAATCTATTGTGAAAGCTTGCACTTTAATGATGCATTTAGGTGATGGAAACGAACTTTGATCATATTTTCCATAATCATTCAAATCACATTTAATGGAATACATGCCTCTCAATTGATGCCTACAGTTTGGGCTTCAATGTTTAAGGGAGTCAAGTTCTCCTTCCCTCTTTAATACTTCGTGCATTTTATTTACTTTTATCCTTCAAATTGAGGATAATTTGGCTTAAATTTTAAAAGGGGGAACGTTAGAGCGATGAGCAAGCTCTATCTTCTATCACACAAGTGATTTGTTGTAAGTGTAATGGTAATTACTTAGATACTTTATCTTAGAACAATTTTGATCATTAGTGGATTTGTAATTGGGTTATTTTAATTCAATTGATGGTTTTGATTTTATAAACATTGATAAGCTCTTGAATGATTTCTAACCTCAAAATGTTTTCTTTTTTTCTTTTATTTTGCATGAATTGCATGTGTGATGGTGACCCTTGGGATGACATTAAGTTCTAATGAATTTTCACGTAGATTGTTATGTGAATTAGGAAAAGAATATCTTTAAATGTCTAAAAAATAAAATAAAATAAATTTATGTTTTTATTGAATAAAGTGAGGAAATTTTCACTCTCTTAGCTTCATACTAATAAAGGGTTGGAGTGTATGAGCAGTTATAATAGCCAATTAAGAAGGTGATTTAGCCTAGTAACTAGGGATGTTAACGAGAAAAAATGTTCATCTTTGTATAAAAAGTTAGATGAAATATCAAATAAGCTAAAAGTATATCCTAGTTGAGTAACTAGAGGACATTCATGATAAGGTGTTTTCCCTTGCTTCAAAATGCTACTTGACTTCTAAATCAGTTGCTCAAAGGGTAATTTGTGCTTTGGTTTATTTGTTTTTAACATTCTTGATCGATTCTACATAATGGATGGTAGCCTTTCTATTAACAGCATGCTTGTGTAGGTTAATAAGAATGTTTCCACTACATAATTGTAATTCGTTTACTAAATTGCATTGGTTGGTTTTTATTGATAATTAATTAACTTTCAACTCTTAATTGTTTTTATTTTGAGTGGATGTTTAAATAGCTACTTAAAGACAAGCAGTAGCCCAAGTGTGGGAGAATTTAATAGCACCCTAATTAAAGTCCTTTTAGGCATGTTATAGAATGATTATATTAGGTTTAAGAGTTAATTCCTTATGATTCGGTTGCATATTTAGTTTATTATTTAATAAGATCTTGGTTATGTTGTTTTCAATGACTATTTATACCTTGTTGGAATTTGGTGAGAAATTTAATGCACTTTTGAAGTTAGAAGAGATATGAAATAAACTTGAAAAATTTTATCATCAAGTTATAAATTTCCACATCAACTGTCAAGTGTAGGTGACTTTAGTGAGAAATTAGATGCATAATGGTTATATAATCAATTTTAGGAGGAATAACATCATATTTAGTTCCACCTCAAATTTCAAGGCCAAAGGACAAGTGACAAAGAAGTTATAGAAAAACTATTGAGAAGAGTTAAAAGCTAGAAAAGCTAGAAAACCAGCAGTATGCAGCGACTAGTGCCATGATTTAGCCCATGCTCGTTGATTTTTTCTACAGAAAATCATAGTCTGAATCATTGATGAGGTTCCTAGTTAGGGCACTATATATCCCCTTACATATTTAAGCATTTTTAGGGTTTTTTTCCCTATGAAATGAGTCCAGTTTGAATAGATTAATAAAACTTGTAAATAATTTCATTAAAAACTCAATGTAATCTCGTTTATGAAAAAAATTTTTGGGCTTATCTAAACTTATTAAACATATTTATTTTGTATTATTATAAAGAAATTCTTAATATTTATACTGCTCGACAATGTTATGTATATCTATTATACTCAAACATATATATATATATATATATATATGTATACACATTAAACTAATTAAAATAAATTGTTTGATGTTAGATAGAATGATTTATTTGATTTGATATATCATAGTAGTTAAAATCTATCCTAATAAATGACGCATTATTTATACTACTTTATTAACAATAATAATCATACACTCTAAGAACCAACAAAGTTACAATTTTCATTGTATTTGTTATGTAAATCCATATAATATAAAAATATAATCAGTCACCTATTGAACTATTTTTTGGACATTATTTGTATAATTGTAACCTGTTATAAATACATATTTTTATTTGAAATTGGATATTGAAAATCAAGAAATGTTTATTAAAATTTTAAAATATTTTAATTATAAACTGAAAAAAATAATTTGAAAAGAATATATATGCTCAAATTTGAGATTGATACAAAAAATTTAAGCCTAAATAATTTAACTAAAGCTTATTAAGGATAATCAAACCTTAGTCAAGTGGAGTCAAACCAACTCTACTAAATTAAAACATGTTGGACTATTTTTAAATTTAAATATTGAATCGAGCTTGTAACTTTAAACTAGACTCAAATGGTCATTTGAAGTTATGTTTCACATCTTTATACTTACTAAGTAGATTACAAATAATGTTGTTCTAAGTTCTAACCTAGGAGATCTTACATGTTATGAAGATTTTGTTTATACATTCAAACTGGCACCAAAGTTGCACTAGAACATCTACATGACAATAAAGTTCGCACTACTTACTTAAATCTTATCAAATCCCATGTTAGAAGTGTTATGCAAAAAAACTTAAAGAAACAAGTGTGTCAACCTTAGCTAATAAATAGGCAGTATAAGAGAAATAATGCATTCAAGATATAATAAAATTCTCAACTTCTGTTGACTCTTACAATCCTCTAGATGACCTTTCTTAAGGGAGTTTTAGCCTCTCATTGACAGGGTAAAATTGAGGATAAGCAAATGGTGTAATAAAAGCTTGTCTATGATAGCTAGAGCTCAGCATATAATATTTGTCTTTTGTAATCTGAATAATCACTGAGCTTCTCACATTATTATTCCTTGCAGGATCACTAAGACTATTGACAGGTTTTTAAGGAATTTCTTATGGTTTGGAATGGTAAAAGATAGACCTATGGCGAAGGTTTGATGGAGTGAGGATTGACCCCTAAAGTAGAGGGTTTGCTTGAGGCTATGCCTTTAAAAAATCTCCAATTAGATTCAAATGCTTAAGAGGATATGGTGTCTACTCACTGACAAGGAGAATGTATGGGTTAAGTGAATCAATGCTTATTACTTGGGGGATGTGTGTGTTAGGAACATAAAACCTAAAGCTCCCACTTCCTGAATTATGCTTAATATCTTTAGATAGCGAGTTACTATAAGAGATAAAGATTGGCAATGGTAATTCTAGCATGACACTACCTCTTTAATGCTTCTTTGGACTGGAATATTGATCTTAATATGTTAAATTCAACTATCCCTCCATCAATGTCTATGAAGGATGCTTTGTGTCGCTTCTGAGACTCTTTACGTGGCCTAACAGCTTTGCAGCAAATATTACAAATGGAATTTGACCTAATGAGAATGGATAAGGTGGTGTGGACAACCTCTTCTACTGGTAAGTAATCCAACCAATCTCGCTACTTAATTTTAAGGAAAACTACCCCTAGAACCAACATGTATAAATTACTATGGTTTGGCCAAGCTAACCCCTAGCTACTCTTATTCTTTGGCTAGTAATCAAGGAAAAGTTGTCCACACTTGATAGGATTGGTAGCTTCCTTCCTATTCCAGCAATTTGTCACTTATACGAGTAGGATAAGGAGTCTCATGATCACCTATCTTCAAGTATTCAACGATGAATTGGTGGAAGGTGCTTCAACTTTATGGCATTCGAGACATTACAGTGAATTGGTAGGAAAAAGTTGAGTGGTGTAGTAATCTGAGACTTCTTTGCAATGGAGACTACATCCTCCTTAAGGTGGCTCTTAGCTTTCTAGTTTATAGCCGATGGTTGGAAATAAATCAACATATTTTTAATGCTCAAGAGTCTAGGGTGGAGAACTTTATAGCAGAGCTAGTAGATAAGGCTTCAGAAGACTCCATTGTGCAGGAAATCTACGAACAGTGCAGTCATTGCACGATTAGGAGATAAACTCCCTGAACATTGAGGAGTTACAGTAGGGGCTTGTAATTGTTGTTAAGTGGATATTGTTGTAAGCTTAAGCCTGAGTTAAATAATGGTTTGAATTATTCAAGATATTCATTGACGCTGCTATAGATGGGTACTGCACTAAAATGTAACATGGACGAGCCTATCCTCTTATAAGTCCCAGTCAGCAGATGTATTGAGGTGATACCTTGATGTTCATGTTGCTTTTTTTTTTTTTTTCTAATCTCGGTGTTTACTTTGTTTTATCCTTGTTTCTAGTTGATCGTTAGAGCTCTGTACTCTTGACATTGTTTGTATTGATTTTTCTTTTGGGAATCAAAGTATCTTAAGGTGGCATGAACCATCAGATTCTTATATGGTTTCGCAATATGTTATAAAATGATCAAATTTGATTTTTGACACTTTGACACTGTTAAAAAGGTATGAGATTTTTTAAAGAATCGTTATTTTGTATTTGATGATGTTAATTAGTTTTAGTTCTACCGAAAACTTTATTATATGTAACAACAACCTGGTCAGACTATTCATGGTTAAGTGTCTGAATTACAAGAACTATGAGATCATTTAACCCTTGGAGATCTAGTATTACCCATTCTTGCTATAACCACTATCTATGTCAATCTTTGAGATCGTTAATATATCTGACAACTGTTGATGACTCTTCGTAATAAATTTAAATCTATTCGTAGTTCTCTTCTTCACAGATGCTCCTTATCAAATCTTGACACTGTGGTCAAAGAATTAATCATAGAAGAGAGGAGACTTAATGCACTTTGTATAGAAAAGTTTGTTCCTGCTTCTAACATTGTTCTAGCTACTCAAACGTCCTCTAGTCAAAATCCTCAAACTCTAGTTAGAAAAACCTTTTAATGATCTTGTGCCTACTGCAAAAAGTTTGGTCATCATATTTCTAAATGTATAAAATGACTTCAACAGAATTTTAGACAAAGTAATTCCTCTAAATCTGTTCAACTTTCTTCTATTGCAATTGCTGCCACAAATGGTCCAAATAGACTACATCACTTAAATTCTCCCTAAAAGATCTTCATGCTCTTCTTCATCAACTTCAACCAAATTCTAATACTGTTTCCTCTTTTACTTTATTTGTCACTTCAAGTACTTAGTCCTCATGGTTCCTTAATTCTGCTTGTTATAACCACATGACATCTGGTTCTTCTATTCTTCAATCTCCACAACATCATCTATTCCACATATTATTCATACTACTGATATCTCTTCTATACATGTTCAACGTATCGGCACTGCTCACATACCTAAATTGGCTTTACCTAACACCTTTTTTATTCCCAAATATTTCTTTAAATCTTATCTCTGTTGATTAATTATGTGAACTTAGTGTTAACTTACTTTTTTCAAGTCGTGATTATACTGTACAGGATTCACGGATAGGTGAGATCCTTAGGATATGGCTTAAGGTCGGATGACTATTTGAACTTACTTCGTTACATCTTCCTTTAAAGCTTACTGTTGGTGATGTCACTTCACATCTTTGGCATTCACTTCTTGATCACCTTTTTAATACCAAATTAGGCTCCTTAGTTTTTAGTGGCTCTTTAGATTATGTTAAGTCTGAATATTTTGATTGTGCTTTATGTCAACTTTCTAAAAGTCATACTTTACCCTTTTCTGTTATAGCTTGTTTGGTTTAAAGGCTGGAATAGATAAGGAATAGAATAGTTATTCTTAGGAATAGAAAAAATGAAGAATTTAATAGAATGAGTATTACTTTGTTTGGTTTACTACTAAATAATTTATATACCAGTGTTTGGTTTAAAAATATAAACTTCAAATGATAAAGGAATAACAAATAAAAAAACTAAAATATTATTATTATTATTATTATATTTTTTTATGATGAAAATCTTAAAAGACATTTAAAGGCAAAGAAATTGCATCGTCTAATGCGACATTCCAGACAGGTTAATGGGGTAAGACCAGTCCATGGAGGAGTAGAAAAAAATACTAGGTCATCGTCGAAGGTGGACGAGTAAGAGAAGATCACACAAAAAAGCACCAGGTCATCGTCGAAGGCAAAGGAGTAAGAGGATCCAAAAAACGCGTGGTGAGATTACCTGGTTCATTGAGTAGAGAAGTATTCGATCAAGGTGGGTGTAAGAAAGAGGGATAGAGTTGGAGGATCGGGATTATTGGTGGTTGGTGGTAGATACAAAAACAAGAGGAACAGAGATGAATCTGTGCTTTTGTAGGTTAGGTTAGAGGGTTATAGAGTAATGGATCGGGTTACTAGGTATGCATATACAGATTGCTGAAGGAGGAATTAAATGGAGATGATCACAAGATATAAAACAGTCGAGTTAGTGGGTATGTATATGGAGAATGTTGGAGCATGAACCTAATGGAGACGGTCACAAGGTAAAGAGCAAATCCAGGTAAAGACAAATCTGGGAAAAGAATAGAGCAATAGCAAGGCTTCGAGCTTTAAATAAAAAAAAGCATGAAATCAGAAACACAGAGACAAAAAAAAAAGTGTATGGCTCTCCCATCGTACGCAGTAGAGAAGGATAGATTTGTCTTCAAGTCTTGAAATATATTCTCGACGTTATCGGAATAGATAAAGACAGGTGAGGGACTGCTTAAGACATTCCGCAAATTAGGGGAATGAGTAAATTAAAGGAATGTCTATTATGTGTCTTTTTTTTAACTAAACAAAGTAACAAGCTAATACTAGGAATAGAGGAGGAATAGAATACTAATTCCCCTCAACTAAACATCCTGTTAATGATTCCATTTTTTCACCATCTTTTGATATAATCTATTATGATATTTGGGGTCTTGCTTCCCATGATACTATGGATGGTCTATGATGTTACTTTCATTGATGATTTTTCTCGTTACACATGGATTTATATAAATCATCATCGATGTGAATTATTCTTTATTTACTTTTGTTTTGCTAATATGATTTAGAATTTTCTCATAAGATTAAATTTTTTCGTATTGATAATACCGTGGAATATAGAGATATCAAATTCACTCAATTTCTTGTCAATCAAGGTATTATTATTCAAAAGTCCTGTTCAGGTACCTCTAAAAAATATGGTTAGACAGAACGTAAATATAGACATATTCTTAATACTATTCGAATCCTCCTTATATCCTCCTCTCGTCCACAATGTTTTTGGGGTGAAGCTACTCTCACTAACTATCTACAATATAAATTGTATTCCTCTCCATATTATTGTTAATATCTCTCCTTATGAACGTCTTTTTCAATGAGACTCTTCCTAGTGATGGTCCACTTTATTGTAATTAGTTGGCAGTCTCATATATTTTATTATATCTTGTCCAAATATTGCACATGCTGTTCAAATTGTTAGTCAATTTATGTCTGTACTTTACTCCACTCACTTTTCTACTGTATTGTGTACTCTTTAGTATGTTAGATTAGCTTTATTTTATGGCCTTCACTTTCATCATTCTTCTCTACTAGAGTTGCAAGCATACTTTAATGCCGATTGGGATAGAGATTCCACTAATTTTGGATCTATTACCGACTATTGCTTCTTCTTTGGCACATCTCTCATTCATAGTATAGTAAGAAATAAATAGTTATCTCTCGCTTTAACATCGAAGCATAATATCGAGCCCTTACTGACACTACCTCTAAGCTTCTTTGGTTACGATTGTTACTTTAAAATATAGGTGTTTCATCCTCTCCTGTTGTTCTTTCATTTTATGATAATCAAAGTGCTATTTAAATTGCTCACAGTGATGTTTTTTATGAGTGTACGAAACATATTGAGATTGATTGTCATCTTGTGCGCCATCATATTCTTCAAGGCACTATCCAACTTATTTCTATCTCATCTCCATCTCAGATTGTAGATATCTTCATCAAATCACATTTTCCTTGTCGGTTTCAGGATCTTGTCTCCAAATTCTAGCTCTCCACTTCTTTTCCACCTTAAGTTTGCGGGGAGAGGGGGTGTGAATATATATTTTAATTTCAATATTTACTGCTAATATATCTTGTAGTTATAATATCTTGTAGTTGTAATAACTATATCATATTTATTTTTTATTTTTAGCATAAGTGAACTTCTATATAAATCCCTCGTGTGTTATAATGTAAGATATGAAAAATACAGAAAGCTTTTTAATCTTATTTTCTCTTCATAGTTATCTATAACAGTTATCAAATTTCTATTTGAATTCCAATTATCATAATTTACCAATTTGCTTGAATTTACTCTCGAGTCTTTACTCTCGGAGGCCAATAGGTAAAAAAATCAAAGGAATTGATAGAGTTACGCCAAGTGGAATTTGAAATAGAATTTATAAAAACCAAAATAGTTAAAGTGGGAGGATTTTTATAAATCAATACTTTGGCGTCCTTTAGATAATAAGGGTAACTAGTTTAGAGGGTTCAAGGTGCTATTTCTCACAAGTATCAATAATTTTCAATTAAAATTAAATTAGTCAATAGTTGAATGAGCCATATATTTGAACTACACCAAATCGACAATGACCCCTTCCAACCGGAAGAGTGGACTTGATTATTTCAAGACATTGTTTCTCGTATGATGCGATTATCAAACTAAAAACAATTTTTTGCAAACGTCTGAAATGCATGAAGCTCTAATTGGGCCTCAATTTAACATAACTTATAGCAAAAAGATTATGGGCTAATGGGCCATATCATGAATTGCACCACTGCATTCAAAAGAAGAAATCAAGGTTTCAAGATTTGAAATTCAAATGATAATTAATTGTAACATCAATTCTAATATGATTAAGGGACAAATTGTGATAGGCCCACAGTATTGAGTTAAAATCAATATTGAAAATTACATTTTAATTTCTATTTTAAGGGTGAAAATTTTGTAAAAGTAATAATTTAAATTTTTGTAAGAATTTGTACAAAAATTTAAATTATAAATTTAAATAACAAAATAATATTAAAATTGAAATAAAAATTATTGTTTACAGATTTAATCCTTAATCTCTTCTTCTATCTAATATAAGAATCTATTTCTTCTATCTAATATAAGAATCTATTTTTTAATTAATAATTTTTTTCCGAATTTAGGCTCCTGAGGAGAGTTATTGGGGAGGAGAAATTAAAGTAAAATAAGTAATTTCAACATAAATTGGGATAATTTGTGGGAGATGAGTTAGATCGGCATTAATTTTAATGGACTTGGAAGTCAAGATAACATGAGCATTGCTCTTTTTCTACTTCACCCCTAGTTGGTGGGCAACAGCCAACAGGCAAGGTAAGGAAGGAGCAAGGAAATGTAATAATGTACCCTTCCATCACACACTATCCAATTATTTACGTTCATTGTTGCTATCCCAACCAACCTCTCCGTCAATTTCTCAACTGCTTCCTCCAACCCACCTCAGGTGTTCTTATATTCTCAATTTCCAACCTCAACTCTCCATATTCCATTACACATTGAATTTCAACGGTTGATCGTTATTGTATAATTCATGCCCCATTGGCATGAATTTTATAATAATAACAGCTAGGATGATGTCTTCCTTGATGAGGGGGCTAGACGGGTCTTTCCTCTATACTAACATTAATATTTTGAAAATAAGTAACTCATTAATTATTCCAAATTCTACGTTGAATATTTCTGCTTAAAGTGATTTGTTTAAGAGGTAAGACACTTTTAACATTTAAAATTGGAAGTTGAATTTTTATATGCCAACTCTAATTCTATTAAATAAAATTAAGACAGAATTAATATTTTAACTAAAGTTCCAAAAAAATTCAAATTTAATTACTTTTTAAATTTTCGATTAGTGAGATAAAGCCAGAGAATTTGAATTAGAACTGGCTCATCATTTTTAGAAACTATTATGAATGTGTTGCAAATTATATACTTGAATTTCAATAACATCTACACGAGAATCGAAATTGAAATTACAACTTCAACTCCAAAAATCAGTCGGACTTGATCCATGTATACGATCATGTTAAGGAAAGTTTTTACCAGTGATTTTCAGAAGAGGTAAATCTTGATAACTTTTGAAGACACTGACAGCTTTATATTTTAGGGGTTGGAAAAATACGAATAGATGAATTTCAATAATTCCTTCCCATGTGGGTCTTTTTAATAATAATAATAGAAGTAGTTATAAATAATAATTTCACTATATAAAATTATAGTAGTAGTTATAAAAGTATAGAAGAAGTATATTAACAATTATTCTTATACATAACTTTATAATATAAAATTGTTGAAATTTTAATATAATACAATAATTTATATACTAAAAATTTATATTAATTTTGATAAAAAAAGATTTTTACAAAATATTGGTTACTTTAAGTGCTTAGCCATTAAAAAGAATAAGACCATGTATTTTGGGCACACTAAAATCTCAGTGGATTTTTCATTTTCAAATTGGCATCACTCAAATCCATTCAGTTTTATTTTAAGATTAAATTGTGTAGATCCTGATAATCCAAATATCAAAAGCTGCACAAAGTAAAATTCATTTTTCATTTCATTTCAAAACCTATTCAACTTTGAAGTTTAATTTCAATGCTTTAGTTTTAAGCATATACAGTTGTACACAAACAATAATATACGAAATTAATCATTGTTTTATTAATGAATCGAAAATTAAATGAAAAATTGTCCTAGGGAGGAAATATAGCACAGTGAGAAATTTATGAATGTTTCCAGTGGTAATAAAAAGGGATTAAATTAAATAATACATTTTTTTTTATTTTTTAACACTCATCGAAGTAGTTTGTGTCGTCTTATATGAAAAATAATTGTATTAGCACTAATATATGGAATTTCAATTATTCTTCCGTGACATTGAGGAATTGGAAAAGACAGAAGGCACAAATATAGAACTTGAGGCACGGCTTTCTAGCAAATTCATTAGTTTTATTCCAATATGAATAATTCGGGTCCGTGTCATTATTAGTCATGACAGCTGGTCATGTTTCTATTTAATAAGCAAGTTCTATTTATTTATTTTTAATGGAAATCATTGAGAATTAATATAATGATAATTATTTTGAACAATTTAATTTAATTGTAAGTTTTGATTTTTTATTGTAATTTTTATATTTTTATATTAAATATTATATTTTTTAATTTTATACTATATTATTATATTTTTTAAATAATTTTTATAATTAAAAAATAAAAAAACTAAAACTAAAAATCAAAATATGACGCATTCTTAAATTCGAAACTTATGGGGACAATACTACTTATTTCCATATTTATAGTTACATGGAATTTTTAATTGTGCTGTTGGGCGAGTGGCATTTTAAAGTAATCACTTTTCCTAATTCCATTTGAAAGTCAAATTTGTAACACTATACATTTAACATATTTTGGCGAACAGATTAATTTATATACGTCTTGATTAATTTACTTTCTTTAGTCAAATAAAAATAGGGAGTTCACACGAAGCATAAATAAATATTGATCTTAAGCAATCAATCTTTGCTACTACCGCAGTGAATGATAATAATTTTGCATTTACGGTCTCTCACTGTCTCTTCCTTTCATTATTTTTAGTAAGTGCATTGAATTACAAAGAAATATGTCACTACTTGTGTCAATAAGCAGGAAATAAGAAAAGTAGTGATCAGAATATTAAAAGCGAAAGAAGGAAAGTACAGGGCAAAGCATTAAAGACCGGATGGATATTCAAACAACTTGATGATCGTAAATTACGGCGTGAGTGCCAGGAGTTGACCAAGGCCAATTCCAAGTTTCCAACTAAAGCAACGACGTGTGCAAGCGTCCGTTTGCAATAAAAATATCAAACCTCGCCCACACACTCTGGAATTTGAATCAGTCTTTTGCGTTTTGCAACCCAATAGAAATACTAGAGAATATTATACTTGTCAAATTCTATTATCTAACCTAATAAGAACTCAAAAGTTCCTTAACTAAAAGGCATGTTCTTCATAAGGTTTTAATTGTCTTAACACTATGGGATTGTTCGGTAAGGTTTAAATTTTTAATTTTAATTTTTAATACAAAAATAAAAAAAGACAACACATGAATATAATATAAAAATTAAAAATAAAATATAAAAATTAATATAAATATATCAAAATTATAACTGAAACTCAAAATCTTGTGGTTCTGCGTCAATATTTCTGATACTACTTAAGCTCGGAACATTTTATTAATGAAGTGATGCCTTTAAAATAAAAGGTAAACGCGGACACAAACTGTTGAATTATAAAGTACTTTAAGAGAATCCAGCTGTCCGAAATAGCTGTTTTCCAAACGGTTCTTTATGCCGTCGCCTTGTTACAACTTACAACATAAGAAACGCCTCCAGTCAACCCACCATGTCCTAACCTTGACAATAGACCCTTGAAATATCGGTTATTTACTATCACACCCTCACTTTATCAATCTATAAGTTAAACCTTTGAGATGCGCTAGGTTTGCCAAACCAACGGGCCTAAAGCCTCCATCGGAGTAATTCTTTCTCCTTATTCTCCCTTTCTCTCATCTACTTTCTCTTTCCTCTAGAAGCTTCTGTGTCTATTAATGGTGCCAAGCTCTCAATCAAGACGATCTAGCGATAATGGACCAGTCCTTCGGTCCCTGTCGACTTGCGGTGGTTTTGCGACATCTCACTCCAATTCTTATTACTCGTCTTCTTCGTCATCTTCGGCATTTGCCTCATCGACAAGGTCCTGTTTCGCCGCTGCGCCTTCAAATTTCTTTCCCACGAGCGACCGCAGGTCGGCGTCTCCAACACGCGTGAATGTCAGCTCGTCATCTCCTTTCTCTACCTCCTTTCGCTTCTCTATTGGCCGATCTGTTTCTCCCAGTCGGGCAATAACCGTCACGAAAAAGGAGAGTCTGATCTCGCTCCCTAAGAAAACTTGCATGTGTTCTCCAACCACACATCCCGGTTCGTTTCGATGCAGTTTACACAAGAAAATTAGAAGTCACGGCAGCAGCAGTCATGGGTCCTGCGCCCCGCATAGATTGAACATGAGAAGATCGGCGATGACGAATTCGCTCGTCAGAATTGGCGGCGTGGAAGGTGAGTGGGTAAAGCGAGCTTTGACGTCGTTGATTCGTCCATCTTCGCATCAGCTCAGGAGAAGAGGCGATTTCCAGCCTAGACCTAGCCGGTTGTCAATCATGTCCGACGCCGATAATCATTAATACAGGTTTGAATCAGTCTTCAGAGTTGTTCCCGTTTTCTCGCCCAAGGTTGGGGTCAATCAAGTTCAGTACGGCCCGATGGAATCAACTACGCGGCGGAATTGGAGGGAAAAAGCCTATCAATCTACATTAAGACCGAGTCGCAAAAGGACGATTTTATTTTAACATAGGACGGTACTGAGTTAACCAGAGCGAGTTTTATATTATTTGTTGGGAGACATGCTTTGTACATGTAAATTGCTATGGAAGCGGCTTTTGGGACCCTTAAACTCGAGCCCGTTTCTCTCTAACTTCGATTAAAACTGGGAACATTAAACTACGAACAATTAAAGGACTTCAACACCTATCATACACCAAGATAACTTAAGCCATTAATTTGGTTTCATTTAGCATGAAATGATGCGTCTGTTACATTGGCAGATCTTTTGGGGTCACCGTTTCGTCCGTCATATCGTTTGCCGTGAATATTCACCGTCATCCATTACGTGCGCCGTCGCTCTGCCGTTACCGTTCATTAGTTGCGTAGTCTTTGTTGCGAGGTATGTCAAATATTTTTTTTTGTTATATATATATTTTTAACGATATTATTTTTGTTTTGGTTGGTGCAGGACTGGTGCTGGCTCTATTTTATTCGGACTTGAAAGAACTTATTTAGCGGACTTGAAAAGAAAATATGGACTGTGATGGAACATACTTGTACGAGACTCATTTCAAAGTGAATAAAGGCAAACTGTCCCATTTCTAATATGAGAATTTAAATTTAAATTTAAATTTATTGAAGGGTAAAATGTAAATTTAAATTTAAATTTAATAATAATAATAATAATACTTTGGAGAAACGGTAGTAGGTGAATTGCGGAATCTTATAATAGAGCGATATTATAGTTCGGATTATAAAAGAACTTCAAAAGAAAGTGAAGCGGGCAAAGTTCTAAGCAGTATCATCTTTGGGTTTAACGGCGATGAAAAGGTAAAATATAGAAAGGTCGCCGGCAATGGCTTGAAAGGGAAGGGATGTTTCGTTGGGTTTTCAAATTTGGTTTTCTATTTTTATTTTTTAAAATATGAATAATATAAAAATTAATAAAAAGTACATAAATATAACATAAAACTTAAAAAATAATATATAAATTAAAAATATAAAAATATAAATACAAAACAAAAACAAAAAATTGAAACAAACATGTCTGAAGATTTTGAGAGCAGGAACTTTATGTTTTGGACTCTTACTTTATTCAATTTCTTATGAACGGGAGAGTTGATTGACATACACGTCTTGTATGGCATAAAGTTTATTCGCGTACTTAATAGGCAAGCATAAACTAGCGGAATATATTACGCCTGCATAATTCTTAGTCATTTTATAGCCATCATGCCCGAATTGTCTTAGAGAAGTTACCTTATATGGGCACAGGAAAAATTAGGTGGTCTGCCAACTATAGTCTTTCATAGTCGGTAGATCCACTTAATTTATATAATAATAATAATAATATTATTTAATATTATTATAACATATTTATTAAGATATTATATTTTTTTAATAAAGATGTTTATAACTGACCATATAGTGAACTCCTGCGTATATTTTAGTTTTTACTATAATATTAAATTACATATCTAAAATAGAAAGAAAGTTAGCTCATCCGTGCATTTTAGTTTTCCGTAATGAATAGTTTGTCAATTACATATTTAAAATAAAAATAAACAAAAAAAAGGATCATATATGACATTTGAAGAAATTATCAAATTTTTATGATTCTACACACTCTACATTTGACCAAATGTCTCTCCTAAGACATCAAATGCTCTGAGAATTCATGCTCGATCAACCTACTGACCCGATATTATGAAAACTTGTTATCTCATATTAGATGTACCTATGTGTGAAGATCTCTCGCTCCCTCACCTAAAAATCCTAGTATAAAACGAAGATGTCCAATTGAATATGACGCATATCACTCTTTCCAACTTCGCCAATTCCGTCTTAACTTGCGCCTGACCTTAGCGTTGGAGTGGGTGCGCGGTGCGCCAGACAATTTTTTACGTCCTTTCTTGCAAAGTCATCACAGTTTAGGCTTCGAAGATAACCGCAGAGTCTGACATAACGATCTTGAGCCTGGCATAAAATAACGATCCTGAGAAGGTTGTTGTAGCCATATAGGAAAAGTAATAAAATATTAATTGGCGATGTCTCTGAAGGTTGTTGTAGCCATATAGGCAAAAAGTCATTTATGCTTCCTAGTTACTTATTTAATGATGCAAATGCAAGAAGATTCCAACGCTAGGTACTCGATCTCTACAGAAGCATCGCAATGTGAGGCGTATTTCCCATTCTTCCCAACCGACCATTAAAAGGTAAAAAAATTTTATTTTAATTTAAAATTTTTGACTATTGTATAAATTAAATCTTAACATTTTATAATATTTAAATTAAAATTTAATATTTTAAATTTTTTTTAAAAAATTTAACATTTCTGAAATATTTAAAAACAATCTTACCGACTTTACTATTAAATTCAGCTATAGGTATTGCCATATATCATGATATAATTGTTTAAAAAATTATGAGTCTCATAGTCTCAATTTACCCAATAGGATTGTGACACTCTAAACCTTCTTCTTCCATCACCAGTATGTTTGGAAACAATTTTCGTTTTTATTTTTAGTTTCTGTTTTTCTAAATACAAATAAAAAAAAACAGTATAAAAACTAAAAAAAATAATACACTAATACAATACAAAAACTGAAAAAAATATAAAACTAATAAAAACATACAAAAATCAAAACTAAAAATCAAAACCAATAATAATACCAAATATCTCCTAAAATAATGGGCCTACTCCTTTTTTTCCAAGCGAGCTACTTTACTAAGTTTCTCTCCTAGTCTAGTCCCTATTCATATGAACAATATTTAATTAGCCCCAAAAAGGAATAGTATAATGATCTCTCACTTATTTGATATGGAACATTAGTGAACAATGTGTAAAAGAGTATGCTTCGTGCAATGTTTTTTAGTTCAATTAAAATGAACTTATTCGTCTTTATTTATAAGACTTGACTTGCAATCCTTTGTTCTCTTGCACACCTTCATAACCAAGGAAGTTTCAGAGATGGATACAGAAATCCTCACCCGGGTGTGGATGCTTAAAGCCAATGAGTTGAATAGCCAATCTTTTTCTAAAAGGTTTGTAGAACCGATTAAAAAAGAAGCTTTGAAGTCAAGTCCAAAATGTTCTTCTTCATCATCACAACAAACCCTTTGATCTTAGATTTTTTAGAACCAACTTTTGCTTTTGTTTTAGGTCACACACATAACGATTCCTTTACTTTCTGTAACATGGTCGGGCTTAAGTAAACTAATTTTCATAAATAGGGAAAGATAAAACAAGAATGAATAGAAATGGCCAAATTTCAAGTATTTATGCTTCATACAGAGTTATTAATGGTTGAGGAAGGAAAGAAATAGAGACATAACATTAACATAAGTTCAACAATACCACTTTCTCAAGATACAACCGTTGAAAAGAAGAAGCGAGTGCTAGTTTGCCACTTAAAAGAAAATAACCATCCTACTGTTGATGGCTATAAGCAAATGGAACCCTTTGGTAACAAAAGAAGAAAGTCTAGAGTGTCATAATCCTTTTAGCTAAGGGGTCATTTGATTGAGCTTTTGGTTGTGATTTTTGATTGTGGATGTTATATTTTTGTATTGAGTTGTGTGTATTTTTATAGATTCTTGTGTTGTCTGTCTTGATTTCTGTGCTGTATTAGAGTGTTTTTTTTTTCCGATTTCTGTGATGTTCTTTATTGATTTTTGTGTTTAGAAAATCTGAAAACCAAATCCAAAAATCAAATCATTTCTAAACGGGCCCTTAATTTATTCTGAGTCTATGGGACCTATTATTGTCTATTTTACAATAAGTATACATACCGTAGTTTATAGTATATTAATATTGTTCCCTCAAGGATTATTTTTAATTACCCAGTAACTTAAATTACATTTTTTAAGACAAACACTAAAATGAATATAATTAGAAATAAACTAAACTAAAACAAATAAATAATTAAATAATTAAAAATGTAATAAACTTGAGATTAACCAATGATCAATACGTAGGAATTACTTCTATCTTTGTTTTGCCTCCCCCTTATCTTATTGATTCAATTATGTTTAACCCTAGATATCCTATAGTTTTAGTTACCCTCTCTCGAAATCTAATCAAGTGCCCCTAATTGAATTAGATACTAATTGAATTGTAGTCTCTCAATCTGTAAAAACCCTTATTAACAATTCAACTAGTTTTAAAGCAATCCTATAGATAATTAACAACCAATTAAGATCTCTCTTCAATTGACTATTAACCTGATATTTATGGGTCTATTAGGGTACCGACTCTTGTTGTGCAACCTAACACAAATGTCTTAATCCAATCTCTCGACTCGAATTAAGGAATATGCATAATAAACATCATAAACACATATACATTGAATCAATAAGGTAAGAGTTTAACAAAATAATCCAAGGGTAATTCCTAAATGAAATCTAGCTATTCATGATGTCAATTGATCCCCCAATATTCAAATTCATCATACAAAAAAGTAAGAAAGAAAAGAAATACAAAACTAGGTTGCATCTTGACGAATCTTCTCCATTAGCCCTTATATAGAAAATCTAGAAACTTGGGTTGATCTTGAAGTTTTCTTTGTTTAATCTTTGTTTCTCTTGTTGGTAGCCTCCAAAACTAGTTTTTTCTTGTCCTTAAATACTTCTTAATTAACCTAGGGTGGCTCTTAGGGTTTCCAAGTCATCTTGAATCCCAAAAATAGCCTCTATAACCCAAAAACACATAAAACATGCATTCTGGAAAATTTAGCAAGGTGTGATCATACTAGAGCACCAGGGTGATATAAAGTTTCTGTCTAGACCAAGCACAATCCTGCTAAGGCACAATCATGCTCGAGAGGCAGCTCCCAAGTTGATTTTTCTAGCTTTTCTCTAACTTTTGTCCAGCTTTGCTCCAGGATTTTCATGCTCATCTAAACATTAAAATACATCAATCCAACCTCAAATATGATCAAGATCTTACCCTTCATCATTAAATATCAATAAATTCATCATTAAACATCAACGAAACACATAAAAACATTAACAAGAACATAAAAGAGCATATGAACTAACTTTTAACATATAAACACTCAAATCATCTAATAACAACCTAGAAACGTAGTTTAATACACACCTATGACCCATAATTTTTGACCAATTATTTTATGACATTTGGTAATACTTAATGTTGTATTTAACGGGAAATTTAGTTAGGGTTGTTTTAAAATATTTTAGAAATGTTAGGGTTCATTTTAAAAATTTCTAAAACATTAAGGTTTAACATGAATGTTGTAAAATATTAGGGTTCGACTTATATATCAGTAAAACCCTTAGGGTTAAAATGATGTTTTTGTCCATCGTCAAAATGTTCACAAACCTATAAAAGCAATATTAAAAAAAATTATAGGAACAAATTTGCCTTTTGATGAAATTGATGCAAGGAAAGAATAGTCAAACAATAAAAGATTAACTAGTAGAACTTTACCATATGAGAAGATAGTATGCCATAAGGCCCCCCTCCTTTTACTAAGTCCCATAAAGGTTAGGGAGATATGGGCTTTGATAGTCTATTCATTATCCCTATCTTGCAATAGCCCTCCCCACGTACGTTTACACTCCTAACATTGGAGGAGTATAATTGGTTAATAGGCTCCTCTTGGCCTTGAATCAAGATTGTTGTAAAGGTTCCTCTTGGCCCTTAACCAAAATTGTGTTAGTGAATTTCCAACAAGTAGTTGGAGAGACGACGTAGTCTATCTTTGGGGTAGACGAACTTCCATAAATCTTGGTGTTCTTCTCTTCCTTATCTCTTTTATGTTTGTTCATTTGTGTTTGCTTTATTTTTGTTTAATATTGGTATAAAGTTGGCATTCCATTTTAGGTTGAATTTTGGTTTAGAGATTGCATATAATTAAAATTGGTTTAAGGTGTTTAAAGTGTTTTATTTCCACAAGGATTTTAAACACCCAATTCACCCCCCTCTTGGGTGCCATAAGGCTAACATAAGACATGCAGCTGAGATAAGGCGTAAGAAAGGTCTTAGAGATTCATTGATTTAAAGTAGGAGGAGTGTTAAGCTAAGATGCCTAAATAAATGGCATGTAATAGACAAATTGTGAAAGTTGTAATAATCGCAAGATAGTAGTTCAACAGACTAGTGAAAGGAGGACCTAGGATGGTAAGAAGCATGACGAGAATTGGAAAAACACACATGCAAACTCGCCACCTCTTGACACTATATTTAGTCTCATTTTGAACTACGTCTACGATAAGAACATGTTAGAGCCTATAAAGTCCATCTTAATAGCACTAGAAAGACATAACAAAGACAAGACAGAACACAAACAGGTGTTACAGGTTTCATTCAGATTATAGTCATGAAACCTAAGAGTGTCATGTGGCACTCTTTAATTCAAGATTTGAATTCCAAATTCTCATTTATTCTCAAATCATATCAAACCTTAATTCAATAATAATTCAATAAAACCAATTCCTAAATTGAAGTAGAACTCTAATTCATAATTACTTGAAAACAAATCCTATCTATTTATTCTCTTAAATTTTTATAAGTCTATAAATAATAATCTTAAAGAATTTAGTAATGAATGTTACATATAACATGATTCCACAAATTCCAATAATAATAAATCTACATAAATCATCTAATAAATACTTTCCTAAACTAAATAAAAATAAATCCTGAGGCATCTCGCAATTAATTGACTCACCTAATTTAATCAAAGAGGCAAGGCTCAAAAATTGGGAATAATCGAGTACTACAATATTTCTCTTGAAAAATTAGGAGGCAAGGGATGAGTTAAAAACTCAATAAGAGGCAACTAGAATAAATCTACATTGGTCTTATTTTTCACCTAAGAGGGGGATGAATTATGTATTTTAAAAATCTTCTAAGTTGATGATCCTAATTTCACCAGATTCCATTAATCACTAACGTAGAAGCTAACTAATTAATTATGTAATCAATATAAACAATTACATAAACAATATGAACAACTTTAAATTAAATGCTTTAATGTAAAAGCATAAGGAAGGGAAAAAGGCAAATCAATTTATAGTAGTTTGGAGATATCTACTTTCTCCTATGTCTACTCTTCAACAACTTGTTGAAAATTTTCACGGTAACAAATCACAAATATAAAGTTATTAATAACAATCATTTTTTAAGGCTAAAAAATAACCTTCATAATTTCTTTCCTCACTTCCTTTTAACCTCTAAAAAATACACTTATAAAGTATTCCACTTAAGGTTGTAATAGTGTATGTAAGTCCTATGGCACCCAAGAGGGGGGGTGAATTGGGTATTAAAAACTTTTTGCAAACTCAAACTATCAACTTAAATCAATTGGAAAACTAAATGCAATCACTAAACCAATATTCAACCTAGTATGGAATGTTAGTGCAAATGTTAAAATAAATGCAAAGAGAGAGTATA
>JAOXYD010198031.1:0-22711 GCA_028565735.1 Pinacopodium congolense | reverse complement strand
AGTATAGAATCATCTAACAAGTAGTTGGAAAGGAGACGTAGCCTATCTTTGAGGTAGGTGAACTTCTTTAAAATTGCCTTGTGTCTTTCTTTTATCTCAACCTATTACATTTATTTTGATATTTGTGTTATCATTCCATCTTAGGTTGAATATTGATTTAGTGATTGCATCTAGTTTTAAATTGATTTAGGTTGCTAGTTTAAATTTGCGAAAAAGTTTTTAATGCCCAATTCACCCCCCTCTTGGGTGCCGTAGGACTTACATAGAAGATGATGAAGAACAGAAAGAAGAAGAAGAGGAATTAGTTTGAGTTGTAACAAGTTACAATAAAACAAAATTGTTCTGGACAAGTTAGTTAAAAAAAGCCATGTTAGCATATGGTTGATAGAGAGTTGATTGAATGTTAGGGGTAGAGTCCTTTACAAATGTTTTGCAATATTTTTATCATTTAATCAAACATTAAAATCTTATTTAAACATAATGAAATGTTAAATTCTGTTTGTATATTTTTTGAAACGTTTAGGAGCAATATGTCCCTTATGCTTATAAACTAACATATCGAGATACCTAAAACAAATGTGCAATTACATATTGGAGAATAAGTTCACTAATTTAGCTTGGTAATACGGATCATAAATGGAGCATTATGTGTATGTCCATGAATGTCCTTATTATGATGGTTAATATAATTAATCCTTATATTTGAGATTATTGCAATATTTTATTTGAGAATTACTATATTTTGATACTATGTATAACCTATTCTATGTAAGTTAGCACAATCAATAGTGCTTGAACACAATATGAAGTATATATAGAGATAGTGAGTAAGCCAATAAAGTATGTATATCCTTAAAGTAATCAAGAAAAATGTTATATTATTCTTAGTTAATAAAAATTTAGAAATTCTCTAAATAGAGTGCGCTGACTTGAAAAGTTACTAATTTACAAGAATAAACATGATTGGATTTAATTAAGTAGATATCATTTCTATACTTTTTGTCTAATTAGAATATTAGATAAAAAAGAACAAATGATATGTTGTAACTTGTATGAATATGTTAAGTTAAGCCACTTTAATATTCTTAATATTTTAGTTGTCATGATATACTATTAGACGTGAATATTAATTAATAATTATAAATTCTTTAATTAAATAATTAAAGATAAATTAAAATAAATTTTAATTAATTCAATTATAATTATGAATTTAAATTATAATTTATAATTATTACCAAAATAATAAGAATATGACGGTTCAAACATATAGATTAATTAAAAATAGAAAATTAATTAAACTTAATTTAGACCTGAACATGAAATTTAAAAAATTTTAAAGACCAAAAATATGATATTTGAATTTATATTTGGACTTGAATTGTGAATTAACATTTGATTTTAATTAAAAGACTAAAGCACTAGCCTTTTGTGTAAAAAGGGAGGAAATTAGAGGAGTTAGCCCTTTATTCTTCACCCTCTCTTGGAAGAAAAGTTCTCTTTCTTTGGTTTATTAATACCATTAGAAGCAGAATATTTGATTAATTTTTAGTTTAATTTTTCATTAAAGAAGTTTTATTTTGTAGGGAATAGCTCTTTTATTTCTTGATTATTGCTTCAAGTTATTATATTAAAGTAATCTAATAAAAATTGTAAATATTATTCTCCTGCACCTCATGGATGATCTTGGTTGATTTCCTAACATTGGTTTTAAAGCTTCTTTAAACCTGTTTAGTTTAGCTTCTATTTTTTATTTTATTTTCTATTTTTGGTTTATGTTTTTGATTGCTATTTTTGGTTTATGTTTCCTATTTCTATTGTTGGTTACTATTTCCTTTTTCATTAAAAACATAAACCAAAAACTAAGGCTGAAATCCTTTTTGGTTTATATTTATAATACAAAAAATGATGAGAATAACTTGTTTTAACTTGTTATTATGTGTATTTTTATTATGACATACCTTAAAATTAACATTTATTTTTATCAATTATTAATGTTAACATTTAATATATTTTTATTTGATTGTTACTAATTATAAAGATTACATTTTATGATAATAATTGCATAAGAAAATACATTCATCAAATTTAAATACATTAATTAATGAGAACTTCAATAAATTAGTCAAGTCACACATCATCAAGTTATAATGCATTAATCAAGTTATACATACATCAAGTTACATTGCATTAATCAATTTATAGAAAAGAAACATTAATAAATGAGAACTTCTATGAACATAATCATTCCATATTTGTGCAGCAATTTCATCGCAATTGAGACATACTTCGAAGTTTTGTGGGAGTTGAATTATACTCAACCTGTAAACTTGTACCTTCATTTACATTTTCGAGATATTGATCTTTATTTCCTGCATAAAGATCTAATAATTCATCGGCTTGTCCATGTATTGTGAATAACACAACAAGTACTAACAATGTATTTTTGCTTCTTCATGTCCTAACTGGGTATGTTTGGAAGTATTGGGAATATTGCTTTCAATATGTCAAAATATCTTTCAATAATATTTCTCAATGATGAATATCTGTAGTTGAATAATTCCTATGGACATGTTGGTCTTCCTCTTTTTCTCAAATCTTATAAATGATATCTCTCACCATGATATGGTGAAAGAAATCCGAACATGTTAGCATATCAAGAGTTAACTAAATAGAACTTACTTAAACATATAAGTAATTAATACTAAAAATAAAATAAATAAAATATAAAAATTTTCTTAAATTAAATTAATGTAATACCTTGGGGAGGTATTGGAAATTCTGTGATTTTTTTTATAAAATCTCATAGTCATTAGTGGTATCCTCCCATCCAACCATTATGAAGGTGAAACACATATCAAATGCATAATAAAACTTTACATTCTACGTTGGATAAACTCTTTTACCTTTATATGGGATTTGCTCGTTTGTTGGAATATGTACATAGATATGAGTACTATCTAATGCTCCTATACAGTCTTAGAGAATGAAGTAATTTAATTATAACAATGAATTAATTTCATATACAAATGGAAATATAAACAATTTCTACAAGTGTAATTTTAAATATGGAAAATATTTTGAATTATATTAAATCTCAAGAGGTGTTGTATCAAAGGAAGGGGATTGGTCAACGTATTTGCTAATTTGTTAACTGCATATAAGACGTGGTGGAAATGCTATGAAATCATCTATGTTGAATGTTGAAAATTCTTTGCATTAATTCTTATTGTGTGACTATGATCGAGAGTCATTAAGAACATTACTACCTATTCTTTGACAATGAGATTTCTTATTGGTTTCAATCCATGCACACTTCTCAACTAATTACTATTGATTGTTGGTTTAGTTCACTTTATCCAAATTAATTATCAAATTAATCAATTAAAGCACATTTTCTTAAAATAATTTCAAAACTAACTAATCGACAAGTATACTGCTCAAAAAGTAATATAATGAAACATTTTAGACTCAACCTATTGTTCCTGCAGGGAAGCAACTATGCAAATACTAAGTCAATTGGATCACAATTATCTTTAGAGGCCAAATTGAATGAATTATCTAACTATAATTACCAAATTAAATTAAAAGCGTCAAGTTATGCAAAAAAGACTAAGGATGAGTCTAAGGATTTCTTATATGGATTAAATGGCTAAGGCTTTGGTTTTCAATGATCTAAATGCATTAATAAAGGATGGAGAGGCTTGCCTAGGGTAACTTCACTAATTCAAGGCTATGGTTAAGTCATTGTCTTTTTTGTAACATTCCTATTCTATGGTTTGACCCACCTATAGATCTAGAAAGTATGCTTAAAGTTCAAGAAGATTAACCCAAAAATTCTTATTTTCATTTTAAAACCCTCAAAACTAATCAACCAATGGTCATATATTGATTAAAGTCCTGTTACTTATTGATTTTTTAAATATTAAGGTAGTTAGTCACATTTCTTTAAGCACCATTTATCTTTATATTAAGTGATCAAGTTAAGATGAGTTTTAAGCATTCAAAATAGGCAAAGGTAGCCTTTAATCATGCATAAACACATATTTAACACATATTTAGATCATTTAGTAGCCATTCCTCTGCCAAATATCAATTGAGCCACTTATTTGAATAAAAAAATCACATCATATTCTTGAACATATAGAATAAAGAGTGGATTTCAATGAAAAAATAAGTTATGAAATCACCAAATCTTGTTATGAAAACTTTTACACAAATCTTGTTACAAACACTTTTACGGATTTAAATCGCGTGTTCAAGCTGTTATAATTCTTAAAAACAAGCTTAAATATGCATAACATAACTAAAAAGATAAAGAACATAAGAAAATAGTCCTAGAACTTGAGAGAATCTAAATTTTGATATAAGGGATCTGTTTTCTCTTTCTTCTTTACTAAAAATGGCTTCAGATGATCTCTATATATGTTTGTTGAAAGTTGGAAGCGAGTTGCATAAGTTACAGCTAATAGGAGGAGGAGATCGAATTGGAAAAATCCTGATAGGTAGTTAAACTGCACTTGAAACTGACTTAAATAATGCCATTGTTTCCTTACCATTTACCTATATAAAAGGACATCAATGGTGGCTCTTCATACTTAAATTCTGCCTGGCTTAGATTGCCATTTTACTCTTAATTTCAGATTTTTATGTAAAATTCTCCAAAATTTCCATCTTTCTAACTTCAAACTACAATATAAACACGTTTAGAAATAATTCACAATTTAACATCAATTTGGGGGTAATGTGTATTAAACCATTCTTAAAAACACATGAAAACATCTTAAACTAAGAATAACAACTAGTCCTCACTTAGAGATTTTCTTGTCTTTAAGCATATCAATCCGTCATCCACTTTAAAACAACTTGTAAGTGTAGGAAAAATAGTCTAACCTATCAAACATAACCCTTGAAAAAATTTCCTTAAGTTTTCAAGCATAATGAACCTTTGAAATGTTATATAACTAATTAAGCATATCAAGTCACAAACAACTTTAAATTACTTTACGCTTCTTCAAATTCAACCAATGTCATAACATTCAATTCCACATGTAAAATGAATAGGGCTACGGAAAAATACATCATCTTTCAAACAACCCCACATCATTTATTTATTATGAAAAAAACCTGAACAAAAAATGTGAGCATATAAAGTTTGGTTGAGAAGTCACTCAATATTTTTACGCAAAAGTGAACATTTTATCGTGAATATCCCAAGTTACTTAATTGAGTTACATCACTTAACTAGCTACTAGCATTACTCTTTAACTTCGACCATTTAGTTTGAAGCTTATGGAGTGAATAAAACTTACTCACTTATTAACACTTTAC
This sequence comes from Pinacopodium congolense, assembly GCA_028565735.1. Taxonomy (NCBI): domain Eukaryota; kingdom Viridiplantae; phylum Streptophyta; class Magnoliopsida; order Malpighiales; family Erythroxylaceae; genus Pinacopodium; species Pinacopodium congolense. The sequence continues at coordinate 17,383 of JAOXYD010198031.1, read as the reverse complement.
TTCTTTTCTTTTCTTTGTTTCTTTTTTTCATTGTCTTTTTTCTTTCATTTTACTTGAGCAAGATGATAATGATGTTAAAAGAAGCCATATTTTGCTTTAGGAAAATGAATTTTGAATATGGAATCTCATAATGATCATAGGGTCTTACCATCGAAAACATGAAAAAATTTTAAACCATTTTGATCTTTGATATCCCTAATTAAACATGTAACATGTCAAAGGGTCAAAATAAGTGAAAAGAAAAGGAAAAATGTTCAATGATATGTATCAAAATCGAAGATTTTTTTCACAAATTATATGTTATCTTGAAAAATGCCATAAAATAACATGCTTTAAGACAAGATAAGTACAAGTTTGATAATCATCTATATAATTCTATCCCTTCCCCATAATTAAATTGAAAATTGCCTCCAATGTTCATATAATAACCATAAAACCCAAAAAATAGTAGATAAGGGAACATAAAGCACCCAGATAATAATATAATTTGAATGTTGCTCCATCAAAATGTATACCAGATTTGATATAACACCTGAAAGATGATAAAAAGGAAATGAAAACATTAAAGACAACATAAACATAAGCCATGATATATTATAATAGATAAAATCAAATAATATTAAGGAGCATAAAAAAATCATACCAAGTACTATCCTAACATATAAAACAAAATAAAAATCACACATAAAAACACTAAGATAAGTAAAAGAAAAGAAACATAGATCAGTGAGTATTATAAAGAGTGAAAGTGTTCACAAATTGCTTAACTGTGCTAGGAAAATATTGCTTAACTCTTTGAACATTGACTTTAAAGGTGGATTGGCTATTTGTAACTTCGAATAGACTGTAAGGATAGACTTTTACCACTTCATAAGGACTGGACCATTGAGATTTCAATTTTCAAGGAAAGAGTCTTAACCTTTAATTATAAACTAGAACCTTATCATCAAGCTTAATTTCATAATGAACAATATGCTTGACATGCCATCTTTTGACCCTTTCCTTAAATAGCTTAGAATTTTCATAAGAATCTAAAAAAAATTCATCCAATTAATTTAATTGCAACAACATTTTCTCTCCAACCTTCCTAGAGTCAAATTTTAAAAATTTGTAGCCCAAAATGCCTTATATTCTAGCTCAATAGTCAAATGATAAGATTTTCCAAAAATAAAGCAATATGAAGACATGAAAATGGGTATCTTATATGTAGTGTCATAAGCCCACAATGCATCATTTATTCCTAAAGATTCAATTTTTCTTGATGCACTAATGATCTTGTTTACCTTTTTTATGCTACACTGCAAGTATGCATGTCATAACTTATAGTATAATAGATATTGTTTCTACATAGATTGAATATAGATATACAATTTGAATTGCACTTTATTTAAGGTAAAAAAATAGAAACTGAAAATTAATGTAAGTTAATAAAATTAAATGAATGAAACCATAGAAGAAAGCAAAGCAATGAAGTTACGCAATGAAGGAAAAACAGTGAAGTTACACAATGATGGAAACTTAGGGATTATCTATTCTTGTTTATCCTCCCTTTACTTTATTGATTTAACTATGTTTGATCTTAGATATCCAATGGCTTGATTACCCTCTCTTTATATCTAATCAAGTAATTCTAATTGAAATAATTACAAGTTGATTTGAAACGTATTTATTCATAAAAATACTCCTAAATATGCAATTAGATTTGAAGCAATCCTAAAGACAATAAATAAGCAACTAAGATCTCTCTTCAATCAATTATTAATATTATAATTATAGGTCTGTTAAGCCATGAACTCTTATTATGAAAACTGACTCAAATAATTAAACAATCTCTCAATTTTAATCAATTATAAGTTCAACAATTATCATAAAGATTAATGCATTAAATTAGTAAGATAAAAGCCGTGCAAACAATTCTAGAATAAACACTAAAGTAGATCTAGCAATCCATAATCTTGTTCGACACCTAACTATTTAGATTAAACATTAAAATGAAAGCCATAGAAAAAAGAAAATAATGGATGCAACTTGAAGCTCTTTTACTGGAAAATTTAGATAGGTTGGTCAATCTTGATTCCTCCACCTTAATCTTGAGTTCTTTGTTGTTTTTCCTCTTAAAAAATTGTTATTTTCCTCTAGGCTCATAATGGTAAGTCTTAGGTACTCCTATGTCTCTCCCAATCCAAAATGGCATGAAACTCTCATTAAACATGCCATCCCACTAATTCTGGCATATCAGTAAGTTGCTATAGTGATTGGGTTGCTATAGCAACCTAGATTTGGCTCCTTTGCTTCATCTTCTTCTCTTCTTAGCCTCCTAACTCAATTCCACTTGACAGTACATTAGATACCCACATAAATAAGATAGAATTATTTCCTAAAATCAACAAATATAACACCAAACTAATTGAACACTAATAATAGTGTTAGAAAAAAAAATCAAACTAAGTCTAAAACATGTAATTATCATCCTAAATATATATACCAACACACTAAACCACCGTAGAAATAAACTCTAATGCAACCCTATCAACATCGCTACACTTAAACTTTTGCTTGTCCCCAAGCAAAACTAGGACACAAATAAAGACACAAGTTACATAATTAATCAATGATAATACACTGATATGAATGTAATAATGATATGAATGTGATAATGATGAAAATGTAACAATGGCATAAAACTTTATGTAATTAGCGTGCCTTAGAACGTAAACCATTTGAGAAGATCTAAGTCATTTATCTTGTGAAATTTATATCTTGAATGTGTCTGCATTGAATATGTATCTTAAGTAAGATATTAACAACCTATTCTCACACTTATGGCACTAAACAACCATTCATGAAAATGTCATCATACTCCAAAGAAGATCCATAGGTTTTTTTTCATCTTAACACATCATTTTTTCCATTTCTATGATCAATTACCCAATCTTTTAACGCGAAGGTAAATAGTTTGTCATGAATGTACCTCAGTTACTCAACTAGGATTGTCCTTTAAGCTTATTTAAAGTGTCATCTAGCTTTTGACATGAGTGTAAACATTTTTTCGTGAATGTCCCATGATTACTCAGATATATCATGACTCACAACTGGCTACTAGCTCTATTTTTAACCCAGTTTTCACTAAGGCCAACGAAATAAGAATGATGTATTCACATGTCTTTATTTCCCTTAACTTCATTTATATCATATATCCTTTCTTCAGAATCAATTGTTTCTTCTGAAAAATTGCTAGTGTTGCCTATCAAATTAAGTCCAATTTGCTACAAATGCAACTAACAAGTGTAACAAATGAAAGAATAGATGAATAATATCTTTATTAAGTTGCACATCTAATGGAAAGACATAAAAGGTATGAATTTCATGAGATAAATGATTCTTCACACTTAAATACTCATGTTCAAAGGTAAGACTACATATTTCAATCTCTTACCATTTTCGCACTTAAACTATATGATAAAATGCCTAATAAGGCATATGCACACTTATTCAACTCGGGTTAAAACATATGAATGCATGATCATAAAAAATTGGTATGAAAAATGAAAACATGACCATTCCCCATTTTTAAACCACACATTATCCTCAATGTGGAGAAAGGGAAGACAACACAAAATAAGGCACATGAAAAGAAAACATAAAAAGAAAAGCAAAACAATGATAAACAAGAATAAGGGGAAGAAGACTTATGGTGATTGTGGTGGAGAAGGTGTGGGCAATGGAATTTGGATTCCTTACACTTTAAAGAATTTAAAAAGCTTCTTAGTTTGATAAAATTGTTTCCTTTCCACTTCATATACTTGACCACTTGTTTTATCTGTTTGACCATTGAATCCATATGTCGTTCCAACATCTTTAGATTTTCCTTCAAGGTGGTTAAAACTGTCTCCCACCCTTCAGCTTCTTCATCAAAATCATCAGAAGTGTTGTCATGATCACTTTAAGGTTGGTGGTTGGTCGATGGCCCTATTGTTTTTTTATTGACCATAGCTTTAGTGTGGAGATTTTGAAGGGCCATTAAATTGACATCTAAGATCTCACCACGTCGTAAATGCATAGTAGTAAAATGCTTAACATTCAAAGGGGTTAGTCCATCCAAATTAATATCATAGAATTGAGAAATAGTAGTGACTATATGATCCATTCCTAAATAATGTTATTTCTTAGTGAGTGCTTGATCTAAAGCATAGAAATATGGTATGATGTGCAAACCTTATGATTAATGTCCATACAACATAATACAAATAGCTCTTTCCCTTGTTGTTTTGAGATTTATTGAAGATCGCATGACATATAAATTTCTACAACATTAAATGAGCATGGCTAAGTATAAGTGCATTGGATGGATTATGAACATCAAATTCATCAAGCCTCATAAACGTCTTTTAATATTGGGTAGCATTGAATTCTTGATGGGAGTCATAAAGCTATTTTTTTAAAATCCAAATATGATTATCACAATATCATAATTAAGATGATATGGTTGTCCTTTCAATCTAAACAAGAATTCATCTAATTTCTTAGGGTCACATTAAATAGTTTTGAAAGATTTAACTGTTAATTCATGAAAGACCATATAATCACAATGAATGAATTTCTCCCAACACACTTTCTTAGACAATTACTCAATCTTATATTTTAACCTAATATTCTCTAGAATCCTAAAATTCAAGTATTTAAGAACAACAATGGATTTACTTTGAAGTTGTTGGAATTTGATACCTTTTTCTTAACAAAATATGGGGAAGGGTGCTCTAAGTTCACGAGCCAAATACTTCAATCCTTATTCGGAAACCACTTCCTTCCCTTTAGATTAAGCTTTCCTTGTAACTTGCTTTCCTTTGGTGGCATGGTGATTTGCATTCTTCAGATAGAGAGAGTATGATGAAATTAAGGTTTTAAGGAATGATAATATGTGGAAAAAGTGTGATTTTTTATGTGTAAGAAGGAAAAGCTTAGAGATTGGTTGAAGAATGATGAAAAAGTGGAAGTAGAATGGAGGATTTGGGTGAAAAATGGTTGAAAATAGAGAGAATGGAGAGGGGGAATCGATGCTTAGATAGAGAGAAGATTAAAAGACTGAAAATAATCAAGTTAGGGTTGAAAAAATTAAAAGAAATATATAACAAAGGGACATGTAAGTTGCTATAGTGACCTAGGTTGGCTTAAGCCTTCTATTGCTATAATGACTTAGTCACTATAGCGACAGAGGGCAACGTGCCTTCTACTTTCGCTATAGGGACAAAGAGGGTGCCTCATTAGCTCAATTTAAATCCTTCCCAAGCTTCTAGATCATCCTAAACCTACCCACAAGCATCAAATAATTAACACACTAATTAACTTCAATAACTTTTAATGAAAAACATAATCAAAACCTCAATTAAACATAAATAACTTATAAAGGAAACTAACTACGAACAAACATGCTAAAGTTAAGGTCATTAGCTTGACCAATCTTAATTATAACAAGATCAAACAAGGGAAAGGAAAGATATCACTTCCATTTCATGTGAAAATATGCCTCCAAAGTGTGGCCTATATATATGAACATTCACTTTAAATGTTTCTCCCTTTTCGTTCTCCAATTCCATTGGCCCATGCTTAAGTACTAACGGGACTTAATCTTTCTTGCAAATAAATGAAGTTAAGAGTTAAATTATCGTTAGGATTCAAATTGAATGAGTTTTCCATGTTTATTTATTGAATTTTAACTCTTAATACAATGTTTAAATGTCAAATCTATGTTTTATAATATTTAATTTATAGGAAATTGATTAAGATGGAAGATTAGAGTAAAAATATGGAAAATTAGGTACTTTATAGAATATCTACATGGGTCTGGAGAGACCCATGTAGAGCTCCAAAGAACCTATAGAGAGGTGTGTTGTAGAAGGACATATATGGCAGTTGAACTGTCCACCATAGAACTCTGAGTTAACCTGCCGTAGTAGGCACTAGATAAGAAAAAATCACCAAATCTCCATAATGTGGTGGAGACATAGGAGTCTATCCTTAAGCTCTTACAAGTGGAAAATAACAAACACACATACCACAATTAAGAGATATTATATTTGGAAATTCCCTTTCATTCTTCCTTAGCTTTTCCTTAGTGTTCTTAAAGTCATTAGCATTCAAATACTTGTATCTTTGATTCTAAGTTGTTTTTTGCATTACTAAGTGTTGGAAGTTGATGTTAAGACATTTATTTGAGCCTAGAAATCATCTTAGGGGTTTTATAACTCAGATTTCTTTCTGTATTGCTTTGTTTTTCAAATTAATAAAAGTGTTATGTTCGTATATATCTTTATGCTCTTTACTTTTCTTAAGGTTTGCTTGATGATTTTGCGTTATTGTGGAGCTGAGATCACACTATAGAATTTAAAAATCATTCAGGAGCTTTTCTTAAGTGTTTTCTAAACTCTAAACTAACTATTTACCTCTTATATTTGTGATTATCAAAGTATGATGCTTAAGATGCATGCTTTGTGTGCTTTGGTTAATAGGTGTGGTTAAATCAATTTTCAGCCAAGGATTGGCATGTAAATGAATTAAGCGAGATTTTGTTGCTATTTATGGGATTGGTTTTTGTTTATTGAAGGTTTGAAAAATCTTTTTTTAAGCTTGCCACTTAAGAAAAATTAATAGATAATTTAAGACTTGAGAAATCAATTTAGATTGCTGGAATAATTAATAAAAAACATAAATTAATCATTGTATGACCAAACCTTGATTATTTTTTAGAATTGAAGTTCTGAGATTAAAATTCCAAAATTTAATTTCATGATCTTAAATCCTATTAACTTAATTTGATGCATAACTAAACTTTAAATTAGGATTAATAAAGAAAAGACACAGTTTTAACCATAACTTTGTCTCAAAATGATAAAGAGAATCTAAATTTTTCTCCAAAAAATGTCAATTGCTTAATTAATTAATCAAAAACATATTCCTTAGCTAATTTTCATAATGTGGTAATTTTAGCTATTTTTTAAACAACTCTGCAATCATTTTTACATTATTTGAAATCAGTTAGGATAAATTAACTCTTTTAAACTTTTTAAATAATCAATTGGATTTTTATAGATAAATGCAAGATAATTAACCTAATAATTGTAGATTTTTCCTTGTGGGACTGACATTTAGACTATTTTCCTATATATTACTTGTTTTATAGTGCACTTGGCTATAAATTTGGTTTAAATTCAAGTTAAAAATTGTTAAAAAAATTAAGTCATATAGCTAATAAACACAAAAATAACAAAACCATGTCACCATTCCTTAATTCCTTCTTCTTGATGTGAGCATCATGCCACTTCTTCTCTCTCTCTCTTTATATAGTTTGACATTCCTGTAAGTGTGAAATCACAACTCCTCTAATTCATAAACTGTGATAGCCTCTTCTCAGCAGTTGCTTTCCCATCGAACTTTCGCATAATCAACTGCAACTAAAATATATTAATTGATATATGATTTAGGAAAAGATTCCATAAAATTGATACTCTAAACATCGAAAACCCCGCCTATCATGATATTTTTCAAAGGTATTTTATGTCTCCTAGAGATGTTCCCAACTCTTTAAAATGCATCTTTAAAAATTATGGTCCAACAGAATCTAAACCCTAAAACTTTGTGCACAGTCCTAATTGGCTTGAAGTATCCTCCTACTTCCTCTAAATGAAAAAATCTTAATATAGATGAAACTTACTCAAAAGGAACACATCGTCTTATAATACCATCAGCACAAAACTTGTATAAAAATATATCATACCACAAATATCTCTTAACATCAGTTAGGAACTTTTTCCTTTGCTGATAAGAAAGATAAGGGGGCATCACATTGCCATGAAAGTAATTAACATGATCAACACATCCTAGCAAATTGTGTTTTATGGCTAGCAATTGCTCTTCTAGAATCACTTCCCTTCATGTCTTGATTTTTGTCTTTTTCTATAACGTCTTTGCTTAACCACGAAAGAAGGTTGGTGACACAATTTTTAGTACCCTTCTTGTCATTGATCTCAATATAAAATTCTTGTAACAAAAGGACCCATTGAATCAAGCATGGTTTTACATCAGGCTTATTCATCAGATAATTTAAAGCTGAAGGGTTTGTATCTCACTTTTGAAAGAACCAAACAAGAATGAAAATTTTCAAATGCAATGACAACAACTATCATTTCTTTCTTAGTCATTGTATAGTTTTTCTAGGTATCATTTAATATTCAACTCACATAATAAATTGGATAAAAAAATGTTATCCTTCCTTTGCCCTATAATAGAATCAATTGCGAAGGCACTTGCATCGTACATCATTTAAAAAGGTAAAGACCAATCTGTTGAAACTACGATAGGTTCACTTGTAAGCTTTTCCCTTAATAGCTTAAAAGAATGCATGCATTTATCATCAAAATCAAATATAGCATCCTTGGTCAAAAGATTAATAAAGGCCTTTGGGAATTTAAAAAAATCCTTAATAAATCTCCAGTAGATGCTAAGATGACCCCAAAAAATCATAACCACTCAAACTGAATTCGGAGGTAAGAGTTGTGTGGTTACATTAATCTTGGCCAGATTTACTTCAATCCCCTTACTAGAAATTTTATGACAAAATAAAATGCATTCTTGCAACATTAAATGACGCTTTTCCTAATTTAATACCAAATATGTCTTCTCATATTGCTTAAGCACCTTTTCTAAATTTCTAAAAGATGAATCAAATGATGTGCCAAACACTAAAAAAATCATCTATAAATAATTCGATGCATGATTCAATCATAATGAAAATATGACCATCATATAATGTTGAAATGTGGCAGGGGCATTACATAGTTGAAAGTCATGCATTTATAAATAAATGTGCCATAAGGACATATAAATATTTTTTTCTCTTGGTCCTTAAAGGCTATTGGAATTTGCAGGTAGCCACTGTACCCACCTAAAGCACAATAAAAACTATGACCAGCCAGTCTTTATATAACTTGATCAATGAAACGCAACGAGAAATGATCCTTTCAGGTGGCGTCATTTAATTTTGTATAATATATGGACATATGCCAACTAGTTACCTTTCTTTTTACAATCATCTCATTTTGATCATTTTGAACTAAATTAGTGTCACTTTTTTTTGGTACCATTTGAATTGGACTAATCCAAGCTAAATTAGAAATAGGAAAAGTTATGCTAACATATAAAGTTTCACTAATTTATTTTTGATCACTTTTTTCATATTTGGATTTAATCTTTAAGGTGGTTGGATCAAATGCTTACTCCTTTCTTCTATAAAAATCTTATGTGAATAGATTCAAGGACTTAACCTTTTAATATTAACAATATTCCAATCAATGGCTCCCACATGATCTCACAAAACTCATAACAAAATTTCCTCCATACTATCAATCAAAGATGATGAAATAATGATAGGTAATTGTGATTTGGGATATAAAATTTCATACTTAAGGTGCAAAGGAAGAGGTTTTAGATCTACATCAGGTGGATCCTCTATAAATGACTTAGGTAAAGACTTAATTAGCCTATCTAGAATTTTATACCTTTCTAGCTTCTAACGCTCCTAAAACTTCACTTAATTCCTCTTAATTTATGTTTAAGGACTAAGAATGAGTTAATGCATGTTGCTAAGTATCAGACCTTAACACAACAGAAGGGTCACTCTCTATATGATTAACTTTAATGAAATTGCAACAATCTTTATCTAAAGGATGCTGAATTGCCTTAAAAACATCAAATTGTATCACTTCATCCTAGAGTCACAAAATTAATTTTCCTCCATATACGTCAATTAGTGCCCTGGTTGTAGCCATAAATGGTGGTCTTAGAATAATAGGCACCTTGCTACTTGGAAACCAATAGGGAAAATGAATTTGCCAACCTTACTTAACATATGCTCTATGATTTCTCATGAATGTGTCATAAAACGGCCTGACAATTATAATGAAACTATTACTAACTTAGGTTCTTTCAATCTTAACCTATTAAAAATAGACAAGGGCAATAGATTAGTAGTTGCTCATAGGTTCATTAATGCCCTATCTATTTGTAAGTTACCAGCTAGAGGAAAATTCTTAAAAAGGATCACAAACATTCTTTATTGATCTTTATAGTTTCATATTCTTCTAATTTCCTCTTCTTGGACAAAATTTCCTTTAAAAATTTGGCATAATTTAGCATTTGCACAATGGATTTAGTAAATGAGATATTGATATATAATTTCTTGAACATTTCCATAAATTTCCCAAATTGCTTATCTAGATTTGTTTTCTTAAATCTTTGAGGGAAAGGGATCCTAATCTTATATGGTTGGACATTTAGGTTAGTGAAAAGCCTATGGGGTTTATCTTGCTCCTCACTCTTTACTTCCTTTCCTTTTTCTTTTTCATTTTCAACATCTACCACTATTTCTTTACTCTTTTCTTTTTTTTTTCTTTATTCTTCCTATTTAAGTCTCTACTTTCCACATCCTTTCCACTTTTAAAGGTGATAGACTTAACATATTCTTTAGCATTAGGCTCAGTGGTGTTAGGTAATTAACTAGGTGAATGCTCTCGCATAAGAGTTGCTAATTGACTCACTTGGTTTGCTAAACTTTGAATTTGACCTTGCATCTCTTGTGTAGTTTCTTGGATATATCTAAACGCGGTATAATTTATAATAGATTTCTCTTGGGTAGGTGGATTGGCTCTAAAGCCAGGTGGAGGGTTCCTTTAAGGATTGATTGGTGGGTTTTAGTAGTTTTGATTGTCTCTCCGTGAAAAGTTATCAGGATTGTAAGTATTAGAAAATTGGCCCCCTATTTGCTTATTAAAAGTTCCTAAATATTAGGTCCGTTAGGGTTCTTGGGTAAAGGGACTCCCTACTTAACAATCTAGTGGATGAATGGGAAGTGCTATCATAACTCTCCATGCTAGAGGACCTTTATAATAACTAATAATAACTTACTTTCCTAAGTTCTCCAATAGCTATCAATGCTATTATATCATAAATGGCATGGACTCTGAATGGTTTCTTTGGGTTTTGTTTAGAATTATATTTGAAGTGGTTGTCATTTCCTTAATTAACTTAGAAGCTTCATTTGCAGTTTTTCTCTTTAGGCTTCCTTTAACTGTAGCATATATTACACTACGAGTTGATAGTATGAGTCTAGCATATAAAATATCTAATTAATCATAATTACTGAACTCATGACTAGGGCACTTGGAAAGCATTTCACGAAATCTCTCCCATGCTTTATACAGACTCTCATTTTCATATTAGGAAAAAGAGTAAGTTTGGTTTTCCAATTTTGAAAATCATAGGTATAGAAAGAATTTGGCTAAAAACAAGTTCAAAAGGACATTTTATGTTATGATGGGGCTAGGTTGAAAAGTATTCAACCAAGCCTTAGCTTTATCCTTAAGAGAAAAAGGGAATAGCTTAAGCCTAATTGTGTCATCTGACACTCCTTGATTTATAAATAGATCACACATATCTATAAAATTTTGTAAATGATCAATGGGATATTTAAAGATGAACTACCAAATTGGGAATACCCAATCATAGAAAGAATGCCATGTGAAACTACAAAGTCATGAAAACCTATCCTAGGTCTAACAACAGTAGCCATAGGTCTAATTCTATTTCCTAATGTCAATTCCATCATAGTTGGTTCTTTATTTTTCTCCTAAGTCTTACAAATAAGTTATACTAATGTTCCATTTCCAAATGATTAGTTTCAATGTGACCTTTACTAGATGTGCTAGCTCAAGATTCTTAATTTTGCCTATGAATGGTTCACTTAAGTTCTGGATTAAAGTCAAGCTTCTTGGGATTTTTAACACGAGTTTGTATGCAAGAGTAAACAAGAAAATAAAATAAAACAAACTATAAAATAACTAAAAAACATGAAAACCTAAAGCTTAATTCAAACAAAAGCAAACAAGGAAATTTAAACAATTTAAACAATATTAACACGATCTATAGTATTTGACACTAATTGGTTCCTAATATTCTAGTTATGTTGGATCTCCAATATCTAATGAACCTCTTTTTAGCTGAAATTTTCCCACCTACCATGATGGCTAAGATGAAAATTGAAATCAGTTCTTGTTTTTAGTATGAAAATGAAAGTTTCTATGAGTCTTGAGAAAGGTTTAGAGAGATGTTAGACAAGGGTCCTAGCCAGGTTTTTAATATATGGCAAAAAGTCAACACTTTTTATATTGGCTTCATATATTCTACGCGCTGCCCATAGATGTTGTAGCTGGAGGTAGCTTTATGAACAAGACTCTAGAGGAAGCCTATAATTTAATTGAAGAGATGGTAAGGAACAATTTTCAATGTAATTCTGAATGCCATTCTGGGAAACCATATGAGGCACATGTGATAAATTACACCATTGCTTAGCAAGCGAAATGGATGTCCTAAATAAAATGTTAGATATTTTTTAAGTTGAGCTAATATTAGTCTTTTTAGGAGCCCATATAGAGTGTGAACATTACGATAGTTCTTCCCATACATTAATAGATTATCAAATAGGAAGTCCTTTCACTAGAGAACCTAAACAAGCCAATTATATAAACTACAATAGACAAAGGAATGACCTATACCAAAATACCTACAATCTTGGATGGAGAAATCACTATAAGCTTTCATGGAGAGATATCCAAAATGCTTATCATCCCCTAGCCAACCCATAAAATGCCCCACCACTTGGCTTTAAAGCCAACCCAACTCCACCTTAGAAATCAAATTTTGAGGATATTATTTTAAAGTATATTTAAAGTAATGAATCCTAATTACAAAATCATGAAGCTTTAATTAAGAATATAGAGACTGAAGTTGGTCAAATTGCTTAGCTTCTATAAGAGAGGTTTCTAAGCAAGCTACCTAACACTACTGAGGCTAATCTTAGAGAATGTGTCAAGGAAATTACTATAAGAAATAGTGAGGAGTAGAGATATAGAGAAGAAAAGCAAGGAAAAGGAAGAAAAGAGTGAGGAAACAATGGTGGAAGTAGTAAAAGAAAGGAAAAAGGAAAGGAAGTTAAGAGTAAGGAAAAGAAGCAACTTTGTAGGTTTTTGGTTGACCCAAATGTCCAACCATACAAACCTATAATCCCTTACCCTAAAAAACTTAAGAATTTTAATTTAGAGAATAAATTTGGGAAATTTAGGAAAACATTCAAGAAATTATATATAATTATCCCGTTTACTAAAATGATTGCACAAATGCAAAGCTATGCTAAGCTTTTAAAAGACATTCTATCGAAGAAGAGGAAATTAGAAAAATTACAACTGTAAAGCTCATTAAAGAATGTTATGAAATCCTGCTGAAGAATTTAACTCCTAAGATCAAGTATTTTGGTAGTTTTAGCATTCCTTGTATGATAGGTAACTTACAAATAGATATGGAATTAATGGATCTAGGAGAAAGCATTAATCTAATGAACTTATTTATCTTTAAGAAGTTGGGATTGGAGGAACCTTGATTGCGGTCGGCCTTACATAAAATTAGCTCCAATTAATCAATCTTTTAATAGCATAAATTTACATTTAAATATAGACTAACTCTTCAACAAGTGCACCGATCACAATAAGTAATATAATAGAGTATATTTAAGACTTTGAGTATTGATCCCACGAGGAAATGTGTATGTGATTGTAAGTACTAGGTCAATCAGATTATAATTATCTAGAGAATACTTAACTTTATGATTTATAAAACAAATAATACAAGAAAACTAAATCCTAGAAAACTGTCAATTTATTGTAAAAGAGTTTAAGGTTACTTTTGCTAATTAATGTATTAGTGATGCTTAATCTAGGGTATCTTCTCTAAATCAAGACAACGCTATGGTTAAAACATTGACTTATCTCTATTGGTCCTATCATAAGGTTTGGTTATGCTTCAGACTTAGGTAATAGGAAGTCTAATCCTAGGTTTCCTTAATACAAGATTAGCACCCTAGTGATTAACCAAGTCCTTAATTATTTCACTAATTTAAACCATATTGGTTATTCATTTTTCAAATAACCTAGACCAAGATTATCGGATCCTAGATTTTCTGATGGCAATATCTTAAATGATCAATTCAAGATAAGCATTAAGCATTCAATAAACAAAGATTAATTCACTAATCATGCATTAACCAAATTTAACCATTCAATAAACAAATTTAACAACCTAGCTGTTAAGGGTCAAATTGATATAGTTTTAATGGTTAATTTGTTGAATTATGACCCCTAATTTAGTGCTTAATTGGTAAATTGATGTCTTATTATGTTTAATTTGCAGAATGGAGTTTTATGATGAAGATTAGAGCAAAAACATGAAGAAACTCTCTTGGTTATGTCCATAAACGACCCCCTAGCAGGGTGCTATTATATGAAGAACAGGGGGCCGTTTATTGATCCAGAATTCAAGCACTAATGGTACCCTAATAGGGTGCCATTACTAGGTGGCAGGGTGTCGTTACTCCATAAGTCAATAATTTCAGCTCCAAATCTTCCATATTTCCACCCTTGGCATATTTCTAATTAATGATAATGTCTGATAGCACATGGGGGAGCTCTACAAGTCTTGAAAACAATAAAAAATATACAAGAAACACTGAGAGAAATCAAGAATCAGATTTTCCATTTGAGAGAGAGTCTTCTTCTCTCACTTTTTTAGTTTTTCTTTATTTCTAAGGTTCAAACACTTAGTTCTTCATATTGTGTATTGTTTTTGAGTTTATGAACATTGGAGATTGTTTTTAAGACTCATATATGAGTCTAGGAATCATCTAAGGGGGTTTCTAAACTCTGATTATATCTCATTTAGTTCCATTTTTTAGATTAATCAAGGTTGTTATTTTTATGCTTACATCTTTGAATGTTTTTGCTTTTTCTGCAAGATCTTAATGAAATAGAGCTTGGATGAAGTTCATATTCAAGTTGGGAGTTCAAAAAACATCCAGAAGTTTTTCTGAAACTTGTTGTTACATCTAAATTTTATTTTTAAGCTCGTAATTTCAAATCTATTAAATCTTGTTGTATAATTTGCATATCTTGTATGTTGTAATGCAAATGTGTGGTTAATCATTTCTGTTGCTATGGATTGATGTTTTGATGATTTGAAAGAGTTTCAATGCATGTTTAAATATCTTTATTTTGCTTATTGAAGGTCTGAAAGAACCAATTTTAAGCTAGCTACTTAAGATTAGTGTTTAAGATAATTTACGCATGAGAAATAATCTTAAATTGTTTGAAAAATTAATAAGAAACATGAATTAATCCTTGCTTGACCAAACTTGGAATTTTTTGTGAAAGTTGGAATTCTATGATTAATTTTCTAGAACTCACCTTCTTGAACTTAAATCCCATTTACTTGATTTTAAAACATAACCAAACTTTATACAAGATTAAATGGAGAAAAAGCAAAGTCTTAACCATAGCTTTGTTTTGATTTTATAAAGGACTTTAATCAGACTTTAAATTTTCTTTAAAACTCAATTAAATCATCAATAATCTAATCCATAGCTAATTTGCACATTTGGTAATTTTTGAAATTTTTTGTAAGTAATTAAAAATCGTTTTTGAAGTGTTTAAGCCAAGGTAGTTTAGTTTAAGCAAATTTTAGCTTTTTAATCAAATTGTCTAGATTTTTCCTAAATAATTGTAATATGATCAACCTAGTAATTAAGCAACAATTTCCCCATGTGTTTGACACTTGGAGCCTGAAAATTACTCCACTTTATTACTTTTGCGATTGGTGCACTTGCCTTTGTTTTGATGGTTTTCAAAGTAAAATAGTTTCAAAATCATCCAAAGTTTTAAAGTCACCTAACCAACACAACACTAACTAAACTGAAATTAAACATTAAGCACATGAATTAATCAAGATAAAAAGATAATTAACTTAAACAATATAAACCTTAATTAATTAACAAATAAAACTATAACACACAAGATTAATGTTTATAACCATGTGATTATAGTTTTTAGGTTTATAACATTTAGATTTAAGCATATAAATTAATCAAAGATAATAATATTAAACCTAACACACCTGTAACCTTGATTAATTAACATAATAATTACATAAAAACGAAATTAAGAGTTAGAAGTCACCAAATCACATCCCCGGATGATGGTTCAACTCAATCATATTTATGTAGCTTCTAAAAACTTGAAACAAACTTAAAAACTCAAATTACAAAGATTGAAATCGAAAAACAATTGAAAAACCAACTTAAACTACTTTTATCTTACAAAATAAAAAAGAAAACGTTTACAGATCTTAAGCTACTTAGTCTTAGGCCTCTGGACATCCTTTGCATGTATAGGAACAAGAGGCTAAAGATTGGAGTAAGCTGTAGTCGCAATTTTTGAAGATGCAAGTCAAAAAAACGTATCTGTCGACTATCAAAAACTGGTATACTGATGAACAACAACACCGTTAAAGGATGAATAAATTGCCGTTGATAGTTTATTTTTGACTCCTTTAACAGTGGTTAGGCCGGCCACCATTGATGGTCTAGAATTGGATGATTTTGCTTTCTTTTTGATCAATTCTCCAATTTTTCACATCAACCTACAAATTAAATATTTCTAGACATTAATTGAGCATTTAAGCACTGAAATAGGGGAAAATACGCAACAAATAACATCTAAAAACACTATTAAATTCAACACTAACAACTCCCCCCCACTTAAGTTTTTGTTTGACCTCAAGTAAACCAATTATTCAACTTTCTCAAACTAGTATATAATTATAGGAAAATTAATCCAAGATCAACAACTTAATTATTGAAAATGTTTTCTTAATTTTTTTAAAATAATGACCCATCGAAATGTTATATAATCAATTAATCATATCAAATTGCAAATGCATTTAAATCATTTAATTCATTTTTAATCTTTAACCTAAATCACAAAAATCAATTCAACATATACAAGGCAAATATAGTGAGTTTATTACATTAAATTTTTAAACACTTTCACATCCTCTATTTTAAGACAAAATTTAATTAATTAAGTAATTAAATATACGAGTAGTTTAGTTGAGAAGTAACTCAATCTTTTTACATGAAGGTGAACATTTTGTCGTGAATAATCCCAGTTACTCAATTGAGGTGCATCGAATCAATTAGTTAAGAATGCCACTTAATAACTTTAGCCTTATATACTCTTTAAAACCTTTTTTTTAAGGTTAGAAGTTAACAGAGTGAAATTTGCCCACTTATTTAATTAACTAAGTTATTTATTTATTTATTTATGACAATGATAAAAGTGTTTTAAAAGAAGTCACAAAATTACTCTATAAATTGCATTTTATATGTGGAATATCATTATAATCATCAGGTATCTGTTATCCAAATTATGAAATGAGTTAAAAGCACTTAGTC